>JADBJO010001182.1:441088-458588 GCA_016801955.1 Conus betulinus
CCTACCCTTACTCCCCCTCTCACTGTCCCCTTATTGTCTTTCTCCAAGGCCACAAGGTCAAACGGTCTGTGAGGATAGTCATAGTATGAGATAGAAAGTTGTTGCGTGCACCTCGTGCTCAGCTTACCAAGAGAAGTTGAAAGCCTGCCTCTGTGTACAGGATGTTGTACTGGTCCCGTGTGTGTGTGTGTGTGTGTGTGTGTGTGTGTGTGTGTGTGTGTGTGTGTGTGTGTGTGTGTGTGCGTGCGTGTGTGCATGGGTGCATGCTTGCGTGGGTGCGTGCGTGTGTCTTGTCTTGTGCGTGCGTGCGTGCGTGCGTGTGTGTGTGTGTGTGTGAGCAACTAAAGCTGATTAACGTGTATGGCAACAGAAAACGCAGGGTCTTTGCGACTACTTGAAAGTGTTTACATGATCATAGGGAAAAGTCAGTTACGTGCGCAATCCCCGCACATCTACCCGATTAGTGATTGGTTGAGCTCTATTGTATTGATGATTGGTTGAGATCTATTCCGTTTATGACTGGTTTAGCTCTTGCTTTCACTGGGCGTTCCCCTTTGACGTAACTGACTGAGCTGAGGCTCCAAGATCGCCGTTTGACGCCAGCAGCAGTCTGCATGAGAGGCTGGACAAAGTCAGACGAGCTGTGTCCTCTCTCTGCTCTTGTGGGTGGACCAAAGGAGGCAGACTGTGTTGTCTGTCTAATTCTCTGTGAGGAGTTAAACGAACCAATACAGGCTGTGTTCCAGTCTTTCTAATTGTCCTAAGGTCTCTGACTTCAGGTGTTGGCTGGAAACGCCAATACAGGCTGTGTTCCAGCTGGTCCTAAGGTGACTTCCGTGCCAACAGCTGGTGCTGGTGAGTGGCACTGCTGTGTTTCACTGTCTGTCTGTCTGAAAGAGAAACTGCTGGATTTTGACTGCTGTCCTAACCTGACTGTTTTTTCACTGTCTGTCTGTCTGAAGGAGAAACTTCTGGATTTTGACTGCTGTCCTAACCTGACTGCTTTTCACTGTCTGACTGTCTGAAAGGAATGTGATGGATTCTGACTGCTGTCCTAAACTGACTGCTTTTCATTGTCTGTCTGTCTGAAAGAGAAACTGTTGGATTCTGACTGCAGTCTGAAGTCGACTCCCTTTCACTGTCTGTCTGACTGAAAGGAACGGTGATGGATTCTGACTGCTGTCCTAAGTTTACTCCTTTTCACTGTCTGTCCGTCTGTCTGTCTGTCTGTCTTCTGAAAGAGAATGTGTTCTATTCTGACTGCTGTCCTTTCTCTGTATATTAGTTGATCTCGCGCGCGCGCGCGCGTGTGTGTGTGTGTATGTGTGTGTGTGTGTGTGTGTGTGTGTGTGTGTGTGTGTGTGTGTGTGTGAAGCCTGTTCCAGCAATATCACACACACACACACACACACACACACACACACACACACACACACACACACACTCCGGACTTTATGCAGTATAGCCTTGTATACAGTTTTTAATCAAACAGAAGGATGACACTGAAAAGTATTGTAAAAGTAACTCCACAGGTCCGAATAGAAGTGACCACCTCAGTCACAATGAAAACTTTGGGGAATTCGGGAGACTAAATAGAAACGACCACCCATCATTCTTATTATTTTACTTGAATACTAAGCAAACTGCAGAGACCAAAAATGGAAATGACTGCTCAACTCATCCTCAGTGTTGTAAATGTATGCAGAGGAAAATCGATACACTAAAGAGAAATGACTCTTAATCGTCTTCATTATCTTACATAGATACCAAGGAAACTCTTGAGACCAACTAGAAATGAAAAATCACCCTCATTGTATTACATGAATTCCCAAAATGGAACAAATAAGATTAGTTCCTTCGGATGTTGTTCGTTTCTTTTATCAACATTAATGGTTTTGTTGAAGACCTTTAGATGAGGGAGACAACAAGCACCAAAGTCCACACCTACAACCTTTTAAGATCGGTCTACACGACATCCTTAAAAGTTTATTCCTCTCTACCTAAGATTTCAAAATGAAGAACCAGACCTCGACATTGAAATATTTACACGTTTAGTTGCCTGTAAATCCTCTGAGTTTTCTTTTTCCTCTCTACCTAAGATTTCAAAATGAAGAACCAGACCTCGACATTGAAATATTTTACACGTTTAGTTGCCTGTAAATCCTCTGAGTTTTCTTTTTAAAGACTACTTCACCCTGTTCTTTACTTATCAGTTTTGCTGATTCCTTTTTAACGCATGCATAGAAATCAACAAAGATCTTTGAAAAAATATGCTAGACCTCACAGCATTATATAATTCTCGATATGTTCGTGGAAAATAATGATTAGATTCCACTTATGACATTTATGGTCATAAAACTTGATTTATGCAAACGGTATCTGGTGATTAAAATATAGTCTGTTCACAGGAAGTAAAACAGAAAGAGAAAAAAAAGTGAGAAAAAAGTCAAAACGAGAGTAGAGAAATGTAGTGATGTATTCAGCAAGAGATTATGACACTAAAATAAAAAACAAATTAGAAAGAGAGGGGAGTAGTTACCGCCAAGGACATAGACAAACAAAGCACAGGACAAGACACGATGCATTTCGACCTCTTGGGTCTTCTTCAAGCAAAATATATATCACATTTAACATTTGGAACAGTACAAACAAAGAACGAAGAGAGACTTATTTGATGTCCATGTGGAGAATGGCCGCCAGAAGGAAATGACAGAAGGGATTATGGGAGGGGGGAAAAAAAAGGTGGGGGGGGGGGGGGGGGCTGGGCGGGGGGGGGGGGGGGGGGGGGGCGTGGAGGGAGGGAGGAGTGAGGCGATGGGGTTGTGTGGTTAGTTTAGTAGGATGGTGTGGTATATGTGACAGTTGTGGTTAAGATGGATTTATAATAATGGTAAGGGGGGGGGGGGGGTGGTGGTGATATATATATATATA
The DNA here is from genome assembly GCA_016801955.1 of Conus betulinus. Taxonomy (NCBI): domain Eukaryota; kingdom Metazoa; phylum Mollusca; class Gastropoda; order Neogastropoda; family Conidae; genus Conus; species Conus betulinus. The sequence continues at coordinate 444,020 of JADBJO010001182.1, forward strand.
TAATATATATCTATATATATATATATATATATATATATATATATATATATATATATATATTAAAATAGTATTTGTTAAAATAGTAGGTAAAAGGAAGTTTTAAAATCATCAACAGATCTGTTTCGAGCGCTGGCTCTCCTCAGGATGGTGTTGGGTCGCCTACTGCGTTATATGGCCTAATGTCACTGTTTGCACGTGCGGATTGGCTGCACATGTTGTTCGGTTTTTCAGGTTGTTTACAGTTCAGGGTGCGTTTGCTGACAACGATTTCCATTTGTGCCTGCAGTTGTTTACTATTTCTACTTTAGTATTTAGGGTTGCTAAGTATGGTTTGCATAGTATTAACCATTTTTCTGTTGAACATAGGTTGCATCTTTTTGAAATGTTATTGTATGGTGATGCCCTTTTTATGATTTTCCAGGATATGTTATAGTTTATTTTTTTGTCTTTAAGTCTCCAAATATATTGCTCAGTTCTGTTTGGTTTTTGTATTTTACTTTGTTGAATGACTGTTTATGGTTTGCGTATCTGGTTTTGAAGTGATTTTCAGTGATCCCTATGTATGTTTCTTTTCATTTTCTGATGTCACAGTGGCTTGGTATACAATGTTGTTATAGAGGCATTTGTTGCTTAAGGGACACTGTTCTTTTGTAGTACAATTGCAGGATTTCCTTTCTTCACCCTTCTTTGCTGTGTTGCTTTTCATTTTGTTGGATGAATCAATTATATTTTTAAGGTTAGGCATGCATGAATATGATAGTTTGATGGTGTTCTTGTTGAATATTTTGGACAATTTGTGTTCTTTTGGGAAGGATGCTGTCAGAATTTTAAAAAATTCTTTCCCTACGTTTGTTTTTACTCGTCCATCATATGGAGGGTTGTACTATGTGATTTTCCTTTTCCTGCTTTTTTTGTTTTTGTTCATGTTGTTATCTGGGTTGTATTGTAGTTTGTAGCTGTAACCACTTTTTTGCAATGCCTCTTGGTATTCTGCTGCTGCGTTGTTGAATACTCTTTCATTATGTGACAAGTTAGATAATCTCTTGTTTATGCCATTGGGTATGGTTTTTAGTATAGATGGTGGGTGGTTGCTATTGATGTTTACATAAATGGGAGTGTCATTAGGTTTCTTGTATGGTTTATATATGTAGTTGTTGAGGTCAAGTGTTATGTCTAAGTAGTTCACTACTTTTTGTTTGCTTCGATGGTGATTTTTAAGTTATGGTTTTGGAAAATTTTGCATAGTTCTTTTTTCTTGTTTTTCAATGGTTCTTGGATTGTTGTTTAGCGCGGCGAGGCCGTCGTCTCTGTATAGTCCGACTTGCTTTCCGAGTTGTTTTTGGATGTTGGATAGCATGAACAGTCCGACCAGTTCGCATGTTTCGGCACCGTCATACGATCCCATGGTCACATCAAATGCTGAGTTTCTGTTCGTTTTCTTGATCCATGTTTCATTGCTGTTGTAGAGTAAAGTTTCTTGGTGTGGAGAATGATTTCCATTTCTGACCCTGTTATATCTGTGTGTTTATTTACAACCTGAAAAACCGAACAACACGTGCAGCCAATCCGCACGTGCAAACGGTGACATTAGGCCATATAACACCGGCAGTAGGGCGACCCAACACCATCCTGAGGAGAGCCAGCGCTCGAAACAGATCTGTTGATGATTTTTAAAACTTCCTTTTACCATACTATTTTAACAGATGTTGCTCCCCAAGGGGTTGAGCACTTTTGAAAATTTTATTGGGCGTTTTAGTACTATTCTTGATATATATATATATATATATATATATATATATATATATATATATATATATATATATATATAAGGGATAGTAAGGATAATAATGATAGTGCTAGTAATTATAATAAATAAGTAGAAGAAATAAATGAGAGTAACTGTAATTTAAAACAGAAAAAAACAAATAAGTGAATAAGAAAGATACATGATTTCGCTGGGTGATGTCGGAGGTGGTAGTGGTTATGTGTGGGTAGTTGTGAAAGGCGTTAGGTAATGTTAATAAGGGAGGGAAGGGGATGGAAGATTAATGGGTGATAAGGTGTAATTGGGGGGGGGGGGGGGGGGAGAGGGTTTGGGGAAGAGAAAAAAAAGGTGTGGGTGGGGAGTAGGGTGTGTGTGTGGGGGGGGGGGGGGGGGGGGGGGGCAAGAGAAGGAGAGCTCATATATCTCCATCCACTATGACGTGGGGGGGGGGGGGGGTGGGAGGTTCATACAAATAGTGCTGTTGAAAAAGTAAACAATGCTGTGGGATGATGTTTATTGTAACAGGTGAAATAATGTGTTGGCATTAATATCTATCTATTCACTTTTTTTTTCATTACAGTAACTCTCATTTTATTCTTCTACTTGTTTATTATGATTACTAGCACTATCATTATTATCCTTACTATCCCTTATATATATCTACATATAAATATGTATATATATATTTTAAAAAAAAAAAAAATATATATATATATATATATATATATCAACCCCCCACCCTCACCCCCCTTAGCATTATTATTAATCCATCTTAACAACCGTCACATATACCACACCACCCCACTAAACTAACTACACAACCCGATCGCCTCACTCTCCCCCCCTCCCCCCCCCCCCCCCCCCCCCTTTTTTTTCCCCCCCTCTCCCATAATCCCTTCTGTCATTTCCTTCTGGCGGCCATTCTCCACATGGACATCTGATAAGTCTCTCTTCGTTCTTTGTTTGTACTGTCCTAAAAGTTAAATGTGATTTTTTTTTTTTTTTTTGCTTGAAGAAGACCAAGAGGTCGAAATGCATCGTGTCTTGTCCTGTGCTTTGTTTGTCTGTGTCCTTGGCGGTAACTAACCCCCTCTCTTTCTAAATTTTGCTTCGTTCTCTGCTATCAGTCGCTCCATTTTGAAACTGAATTAAAAAAAAAAAAACTGGGTATTCAAAATGCCCAAAGAAAACTGGGTATTCAAAAAGCCTAAGGAAAGGTCGGTATTCAAAAAGCCTAAATAAAACTGGTATTCAAAACTTCAAAAGAAAACTGGGTATTCAAAAAGCACACAAAAAACCTGGGTATCCAAAAAAAAGAAATCTGGGTCTTCAAAAGCAAAAAAAGTACTAGGTATTCAAAAGAGCAAAAAAGACGCTGGGCATTCAGAAAAGCTAACCAAACACCAGGAATTCGAAGAAGAACCAGAGGAAACGCTGGGTCTTCAAAGAAACAAAAGATGCGCCTGGTATTCAAAGAAGCAAAACAAATGGCAATCAGTGAAGCAAAAGAAACACTGGACTTCAAAGACGCAAAAAAGAAACACCAGGTATTCAAAGAAGAAAAAGAAAAAACTGGGAATGCAGAAAAGCAAAAGCGACGTGCAAAATGCAAACATGTACGTGCACCTTGGAACATGCTTCTCTCTATTTCTTGTCTTCTTGGTTCGGTTCCTCTGAATTTCCTGAAAGAAGTTCTTTGTACAGCTGAATACACACCACTATCACAACGTAGGATGAAGCATGTTGCTACTCACGTCTTAATCCAATTCCGATCGTTAGGGCTGACACGCCAATGATTCAGGTGTTCATTCTCGTCACTGACGTCCACCTGAGCTTATGCATCTTGTGTCCAGGTGGCTGCAGAGGGATGAGACGCTGACCTGGTGAATGAATCATCCCCACCACTTACATCAGGCTTTTCTCTCTGTGCTGATCGTCACTGACAGTGGAACCATCGACGTCTACACATGTGACTCTATTTCTCGAGGTTTGACTCGTTATCATCAGTGGATATTGTTCTCTATTTGCTGATTTTTTCCTGCCTACTGAGTGATCAAACTCGTCAACATTGTTGGACACTATTCCTGCTTCCTTCGTTGGTCTTTGCTGACTGTTGAGTCACCAACGCCACTGGACATTGAAGTAGCTCTGTTGGTCTTCACTCCTAATCACCTAATCCACCAAGGCCACTGGACATCGAAGTAGGTCTGTTGGTCTTTCACCCCTAACCAGCTAATCCATCAAGGCCACTGGACATTGAAGTAGGTCTGTTGGTCTTCACCCCTAACCAGCTAATCCACCAAGGCCACTGGACATTGAAGTAGGTCTGTTGGTCTTCACTCCTAACCAGCTAATCCACCAAGGCCACTGGACATTGAAGTAGGTCTGTTGGTCTTCACCCCTAACCAGCTAATCCACCAAGGCCACTGGACATTGAAGTAGGTCTGTTGGTCTTCACCCCTAACAGCTAATCCACCAAGGCCACTGGTCATTGAAGTAGGTCTGTTGGTCTTCACCCCTAACCAGCTAATCCATCAAGGCCACTGGACATTGAAGTAGGTCTGTTGGTCTTCACCCCTAACCAGCTAATCCACCAAGGCCACTGGACATTGAAGTAGGTCTGTTGATCTTCACCCCTAACCAGCTAATCCACCAAGGCCACTGGACATTGAAGTAGGTCTGTTGATCTTCACCCCTAACCAGCTAATCCACCAAGGGCACTGGACATTGAAGTAGGTCTGTTGATCTTCACCCCTAACCAGCTAAACCACCAAGGCCACTGGACATTGAAGTAGGTCTGTTGATCTTCACCCCTAACCAGCTAATCCACCAAGGCCACTGGACATTGAAGTAGGTCTGTTGATCTTCACCCCTAACCAGCTAATCCACCAAGGCCACTGGACATTGAAGTAGGTCTGTTGATCTTCACCCCTAACCAGCTAATCCACCAAGGCCACTGGACATTGAAGTAGGTCTGTTGATCTTCACTCCTAACCAGCTAATCCACGTCACTGAGCATTGTTCCTTTCTTGTTGGCCGTCATTAACTGCTGACCCAGCAGCAACGTCACTGGACATTGTCTACCCAGTGTCCATCTTGACTGACTATTAACTTGTCGAGCACTGGACATTGTTTCCCCTGTATCCATCTTGACTGACTACTAACTTATCAAGCACTGGACATTGTTGTACTATTGTTGGTCTGAACTGACCAGTCATCAACACCACTGGACCTTGTTGCACCATAGTTGATCAGAACTGACCTTTGAGTCATCAACACCACTGGACATTGTTGTACCATTGTTGGTCTGAAATCTGAAATCTTTAATGAGGATAACTGAATAATGATCGTGAACTGACCATGGAGTCATCAACACCACTGGACATTGTTGTACTATTGTTGGTCTGAACTGACCATTGAGTCATCAACACCACTGGACATTGTTTGTACCATTGTTGGTCTGAACTGACCATGAGTCATCAACACCACTGGACATTGTTACACCTGAAGCATCAGCGACACCTAAACATTACTCCACTGGTGAATCAGGCTTTCCTGCAATCTTCAGCCATAGCGGATCGTGTTTTGTGCTTTAAGCTCAGAACCTGGTGATAGCCATCAATTGAATGATAAACGGAACAGTGCAACCGGGGCATTTAGCTGCCTTGGATGAGATTGTAGCTAATTTCCATTGACAGTGGAGGACAATTTACAGGTATTAAAATGAAAATGTTTGTTTCACTTAACGCTACGTGTACCGCCTTTTTCCTGTTGCTTTTAAACACGCTGGCTGTGTCTGCTTTGGACTCTCCCAGCACAGTCAACACCACCACTGTTCATGACACTCGTGCACCTGTTGGTGATTCCTTCTCTACATCTACATTTCCCACTGTCACTGATGCAGATCTGAACATAGGAAGTGAATCAAACGAACCCGAAAACACTTTCCCCAGTGTCAGCACCATTGTTACTACCAAAGACGATGACAACACTAATAATAACATAGTGACCAGTTCCAAACACTGTTCCCCCTACAGTCCCCGTTCAGCTATGTGTCTTTGTCCCAATTACCAATTCTGGTCGGACTATTTGGTGTCCATGGTTCGCCAGCTCCTGCCTCCAGACTCCATGCTGGGTAACAAGTCAGACCAGGACATCAGTGCTTTTCTCCTCCAACAATTCGCTGTCAATGCAGAGCCTAAGGGTCAATTTTGGGACAGTTGCACCAAAAGATGAAGTGGCAAAAGAATGTCTGGATAAAAGTTCCCCTTTTGGCATGCCAGGTTTGGCAATACGTTATGCTGCTGCACTCAGATACCACGTTTTATCTGAATGCTTCAACTGAAGCAAGCTGTTTCCTCAAGTCAGCTTCAAGCAAGACCAGATAGACCGCCTTGCAGCAAATCGAGATCGACCAGCGTCAGTTGCAGGCGATGAGAGTGAGCCACAGTTTCCTTTTACACAGAGACTGGAAAGTCACCAGCTGTACAACATCACATTGATGTGTGAGAAAGGGGCCAGGGTGGTGGTGACGAAGGAGTCCGCTGTGTTCAGGTATGGTCAATGGAGGAGTGTTGGATGTATGGTCAGCACAGAGGGCGTCCTCACTGTGGACAGAAGCTTGTCTTTCATTGACGTGAAGGTGAACTACGAAGACACTTTCTGGTTTCACAACGTCACAAGGTCTGGTATCAAAGGCAGCGTCACACCAGGTGGAGATGCTGGTCAGAGCGGTCACTCCGATGTCCAGATTCATGACAAAGTTCCCTGGTAAACAGGAGTCTGCACATCGCTGACTACACATCGTACCTGCAAACATACTGACTCCATCACTGGTCAACCTGAATTTGTCCGGCAATTTAATTTCCAACCTCTCTGTGTTTCAGTTCCCAAGGTTGGTTCCATCTCCAAACCTGAAATACCTAATTTTGAGCAACAACACCATCAAGGATGTCGGTGTCTTCACAGACTTAAATGTGGTTGTCCTTGATATTTCTAGGAACAAAATTTCATTTGTGAACAAACTTTCTTTTACGCGCCTGGGCCACTTAAAAATTCTGAATCTCAGTGGCAATCGTCTAAAGACTGGATCCTGGATCTTTCAAATCCTTGTTCATCCTTCATATTCTGGACCTAGCACACAACCACCTGCAGCAGTTTGACAGTGAAGTTAGCCCACTTCGACTGAATTTTAGTCCAGACTGCAAAACTGATCTGAGTTATAATCGGTTCTCTCACCCTCCTTTCCAGGCAGACCAGTATAATCCAGGACAACACAAATCGTGTATGCTGCTGGGAACCCCTTCATCTGTGACTGTGCTATTTCTGGCTTCACTGACGCTACAAAAAACTCCAGTTTGATTGCACGTTATTTTGACAGAACTGAGATGAAGTGTAAGTATCCCTCTTACCTTGAAGGTCGTCGTCTGGATGACATTGTTTCACCGACACCTGTCCTGTTGTTTTCTGACTGCCCCCCAGGCTGCACGTGCACTCTGTATCGTAACGATGGTGTTGTGACTGTGGACTGTTCTGAAGTGGAACATTTTCAGTTCCCTGAAACACTGCCCCCAGCTCATCCGCTGCGCTTGGAATTTCAAAGTGCTCAAAAAACACCCACATCTACGGTGTTTCCCGACAGCAAGTACTGGCAGCAGGTGATCAGTGTCAATATCTCTGGGCGGGGCGTGATGCAGGCACCTGACTTTCTGTGTGAGGCTTTGAAAGAGGCACAGGTGTTGGACCTGACCTACAACCAACTTCAGCACCTGCCCTCATGCTTTCAGTCTCGCCCCAAAGGGCTGCCAGTCCAGAGCTGCTGCTGGGTCACAACCCCTGGTCCTGCGACTGTGATGCTGTCTCCTTCAGCTCCTGGCTGGCGGACATGAAGGACGGAGCCGTGAAGAAGGGAGTGCGAGTCAGAGACGCTGGGGAAGTGTGGTGTGCTGCTGACACTGCCCGCAGTGTCCGTGTGGTGGGAGTGGGATTCCTCTCACTGCAGTCCTGTCAGCTACCTGCCCTGGGTGCTCTCCCTTGCCGTGCTGCTGGGTCTGGCTGCTGTTCTGGGACCTCTGCTCTACGTCCACCGTCTACAGGCCATGGTAGCCCTCCACGCTCATTTCCACATCCGACCCTTTACACGTCCGCCGCCTTACAAGGAGGAGGACTACGATCACGAGGCTCTGGTCGTGCACGGGGCTTCCGACGTGGGTCTCCACTGGGTGCTCAACCACCTGCTTCCTCGTACCCGTGCTACCCACCATCGTCTGTGTATTCCGGAGAGAGACTTTCTTCTGGGCTGCTGTCTAGCTGACACCTATGCCTCCAGTATTGCACGTGCCAAATCCTCCCTGTGCCTCCTCAGCCAGGCCGCCGCTCGGGATGAGTGGTGGCTGTATGCTTTTCAGTTGTCACGTGCAGAAACGCGCGCCAGCAGCACAAGAAGTTGTTGTGTGGTGTTTGTAGAGAACGTGGACCATGCCCAGCTGCCAGAGGACGTGCGTCAGTACATGGAGACCAACACCTACTCAGTGTGGACGACAAGTCCTTCTGGGAAAAACTCTTCTACTATCTGCCAGACCCAAGAAGGGTCCACGTGCTGGGCTGAATCTAATTTGAGAACACTGTTAAAATGGGCGATGGTTTTATGCTTTTCTGTTTCTTCTCCACCACTTAAAAAATCTGCAGTTTTGCTTTTGTTCAGTGCCGTATCATATGTCTCACTAGTTCATGATTTTGTGTGCAAATATCTTTGTAGTGATTTATCCATTATTGTTAAATCTACCATTACAACTCTTGATAGACACAACAAAGCGAACAATTTTATAATACGTATGGTCAAACGTGAATTTCTGGCTATCCATGTCCATGTGCTTCTTCGATAGCAAAGTTGCCACGTATATGCTAAGTAGATAAGTTGCCAGGTATATTGTAAAATACATAAGTTGCAAGGTATATGCTAGATACACACAAGTTGTCAGGTTCATCCTAGATACGTAAGCTGCTGTCACAGATCGTCACTGCTGCCTGTCCCAAGCAGTCTTTGCTCTGGCTGTGGCCATGTTGCTTCAGTTCCTTACCCTAGCGTTCTGCGTCCTCTCTGCGTCCTCTCTCTCTCTCTCTCTCTCTCTCTCTCTCTCTGGGTCTGCCTTGTGCTCTAAGACAGGCTGGATACAGTGAAGGTCCTGCCAGGGCATCTGGTGACGTTCTCATCACCTTTCTTATCCCATGACATCCTCTGTGTTGGCCTCAGCTTTGTGGGAGTCATTTTTCAGAATTCGATGATGGAGTGATTTACGGTGAGCTCATTTCCCAGAATGCTGTACAAACCAAAATTCATCGTATTTCAGCTTCGTGTCTAATGTCATGTTCTTTACTCTTGAAGACTCTGATCATTACAACAGTGTGCTGAGAAGATAACCTTCGAACATACAAAGCTTTCAGGCATTCTTCAGGGAACAAAAGATCTACCAGCACCAATTTTAGCTTTATTTTCTAATGTGGCATCACCATCGCTTTATAATCTGCTGCAAAAGGAGGAAGGCTTCTGCGCACTCTGATTGTCTTCTCCCTTTCGTTTGACTGCTTCATTTGATTGCTTTGGTTCGTCCTCGAGCAAAGAAGATAGCAGCAACCAGTGGCACGACAGAAATGGAAAGAGGGGACAGTGGAATTGAAAGATGGCCTAAAGGAAGAGGATGGGGCGAGGGTGTGAAATGGGAAGCAGGGGATGGGGAAATCAGTGTGGAGCCTGATGAATCAGTAGAATGGAAGACCAGTATATAACCTATCAGAATCAGGGTCTGCTATTTCAGCACATTGCTGACAACCGCACATTCCTGGCAGATGGAGCGATCAGTCAGCTTTTTCAAAGGTTAAAATCTTTCTTTCAACCATCCCTGAAATGTTATAGCAGCTTGATGTTGGTCCGTACAGGAGAAATAGGTAGACACCTTTTATTTTACAGAAATGGCTGGGGTAGGTTGGGGAGGGTGTAGGAAATGCCCAGGGGTTTGGATGTAGCGTGTGTGTCACTTTATGACGTGTTTTACATCATGTTGCCACTGCAGTGCTGATAGTAGTTCACTGACTGTCTTTTGCTTGTCTGCCCACTCTGGGAAAAGGCCCAGTGAATGTGAGGAAAGACCCATTGACCGCAGGGAAAGTCCTGTTGACAGCAGGAAAGACTGTAACCCATGACCCACTGACTGCAGGAAAGTCCTATTGACAGCAGGAAAGACTGTAACCCATGACCCACTGACTGCAGGGAAAAGTCTGTTGACAGCAGGAAAGACTGTAACCAATGACCCACTGACTCTCTCTCTCTCTCTCCTCAATATGTTGATTTGTTTAATCTATCAGTTTAATTTTTTCACACATCTCTCTCTCTCTCTCTCTCTCTCTCTCTCTCTCTCTCTCTCTCTCTCTCTCTCTCTCTCTCTCTCTCTCTCAATGTGTTGATTTGTTTAATCTAACAGGGTTTTTTTTGTATTCTCTATTCTCTCTCTCTCTCTCTCTCTCTCTCTCTCTCTCTCTCTCTCCAATCCAGTCACACACACACACACACACACACACACACACACACACACAAACACACACACAGAAATGCACGCGTACACACACACACAAACACACACAAATGCACGCGGGCGCGCTCGCTCACACACACACACACGCACACACACGCGCACACACACACACACACACACACACACACACACATACGCACGCACGCACGCACGCACGCACACACACACACACACACACACACACACACACACACACACACACACACACACACACGTACACACAGAGACGCATACATACACACGCGCATACGCACGCCAGCATGCACCTACGCCAGCCTGTACGCACGCACGCACGCGCACATAAACACACACACACACACACACACACACACACACACACACACACACACACACACACACACACACACACACGCGCGCGCGTTTATTTTGTTTCGTTGATTGATTTGTTGATTGCTATGTGTTCAGACCTTGGAGGCTGTCTCAGGAGAAGAGTGAAGAGGCAACATGGGTCAGCTCCTTTCACTGGTCCTGACCCTCCCCCTACTTCTCTGCCTGCTCCTGCCTCCGTCCACACTGGGGCTGGGAGACAGGGGCGACAACACAACGTGCCCCAGACACTGCAACTGTACGACCCTCCCGGGGGAAGACGTGATGAGAAACTACCTGACCAAATACGTGTCAAATTTCTCCGTCTTGCAGAAAACTGTGCAGATGAGATTGAAAGAATCACCACTTTATTCGTTGGGGAGATAATAGACATCCGGTGCCACGTTCCTGACAGGGAGCGAGTCCACCTGACAGACCTGCTGCCAGCCAAGATCTTTTCAATGCTAGCTTTGAGGATCACCTGTGGACCACAGTCTGTTTTGGTGTGGGATCTGTCTTTCTTTGATGTCTTTATCGTCGTTCTGGACATCTCTGGGTGTAATTTGGAGAAGTCTGATGTCATGGAGGCTGTGGCTGTGCCACTCAGTGTTGCAGTGCTTTATATCAGTGATGTGCCTGCGAAATCTCTACAACATCTGGACATGAGCTATTGTAGACTTTTGAAGGCAATATCGATAACGAATACCGGTCTGACCTCCCTTCCTTTTAAGTGGCCTATAACTCCGCAGAGGGACATGCTTATCATCAGGCTGGCACATAACAAGCTGAAGAACTTCAAATGTGAGCTGAAGATTAATATCGCGTTATTCTTGGTCCTAGATCATAATGATTTGACTGTAGTGCCACCCTGCGTGCTGGTGGAATACTGGCGGGTCTACCTCTCCTTGCGACACAACTCCATCCAGACCCTGCAAGGACTTCTGGCCAACGAACGAGAGGACTCAAAGACCCCGACTCCGTGTTTCATATGTCTGGATGTCAGTTACAATCAACTGGAAAGCCTGCCACCTCTGAGACATTTTGAGTGTCTCTCTTGTTTTTTATGTTAGTCACAACCGCTTACGCAGCATAGCCGCTAATGCTTTCGGTCCAAAGAGTCTATTAAACTGGCTGGACTCAGCAACAACCAATTAGAGAATTTGCCAGACGGAGCTCTGTCGAGCCTGGTGGCCCTCAAGCATCTGAACCTCAGCCACAACCGTTTGCGTTCTTTCACCTTTGACCAGAGCCCTGTGACCAAGAGGATACCCACCCTGGACCTTCGCCACAACAACCTGACCTATCCTCCTTTTGCAGACACTGGCTTTGTGGCTCCCCGTCTGTACCGCATCAGAGCTGCCCATAATCCCTTCACCTGTGACTGCCCCTTAAATGGCTTTTCTGGACTTTCTGAGGATGTTGAATTCTTCACGCAGGGAATCCTGGTACGGTTCAGGATTCTTCTTCACCAAAGATGACCCCAGCCTGATTCAGCCTTACGTGGATGTCTACGACTTCCGGTGCAGTCAGCCCGCGGACTTGAAGGGCGTGCGTCTGGACTCTCTGTCTTTCCGGAAGGCGTGTCCTGTGCTGGATGGATGTCCTGCAGACTGTCGATGTGAGCTGAGAAAAGGTGAAAGACAACACGTGTCTGTGGACTGTTCCCAAAGCCAGGTCCTCACCGAGCTGCCTGCCGAGCTGTCCCTTGTGCCCAACGTGTCTCTGGTGCTCTACGTTAACCGATCGGGTCTCAAGAGACTGGATTACCGCCCCTACCTTCGCCAGGTGAACGAGATTCACGGCGCCCACAGCCAGGTGAGCAGTGTCAGTGCTGGCGCCATGGAGGGCACTGCAGAACATCAGTGTGCTGCGACTGGACAACAACCGGCTGACTTCTCTGCCCGTGGTCACACACAGCACTGACCCTGGCAGCAGCCACGACCATCTCTCTGGGCAACAATCCCTGGACCTGTGGGTGCCAGGATCTGTGGATGTCCCGCTGGCTTGAGGAGCACGTGGACACGTTGACTGATGTGGACAGTGTGCGGTGTCAGTTGACGGGGGAACTGGTCATCAAACTAAGTCCTTCTGACCTTAGCTGCGGTGTCTTCAACTACCTGCCTCTGGTCATCACTCTGTCTTCGCTGCTGGCCCTCGCAGTCGTCCTGGCGTCCTTGCTGATGAAGTACAAACTAGAGGTCCTGGTCTTCCTCTACACCCGCTTCAGACTGCGGCCTTTCGACATGTTCCGGTACGACCAGGCTCAGGACTTGCGGTTTGACGTCTTCGTATCGTTCAGCCAGCACAACTATCAGTGGGTGGTGGAGCAGCTGGTGGGTCGTCTGGAGAACGGAGTCAGACCCTACAGTCTGTGCATCCACCTGCGGGACTTCCCGGTGGGAGAGCCCATCGCAGACAACATCGCCTGGGCGGTGAGCAACTCCCGCTGCACCCTGCTGCTGCTGACCCGGAACTTCCTGGCCAGTGAATGGTGTCGCCATGAGTTCCGCACCGCTCACCGTCGTCTGCTCAACGACCGCCACGCCAAGCTGCTGATCGTGGTCCACGGCCCGCTGGAGGTCCACCGCCTGGACCGGGAGCTGAAGGCCTACCTGCGCACCAACACCTACCTGGCCACTGAGGACCCCCGCTTCTGGGACAAGCTGCACTATGCCCTGCCCCCTCCCCACCGGGACCCCCAGGAGGGGATGGGGGATGAAGGGGGGTAGGGTGGTGGTGATGATGGGAGTGGGGAGAAACGGGGCGCATCCTCCCCTGGCCATTGAAATGGACGTTATCCGGCCTGAAGCAAGGGAAGAAAGAGTTGCGCCCCCTGAAATCTGTCAGTGCTGAGAAGATGGCGGTGACAGCTTGCATTGATATTGATCAGAGAGAGAGAGAGAGAGAGAGAGAGAGTGTGTGTGTGTGTGTGTGTGTGTGTGTGTGTGTGTGTGTGTGTGTGTGTGTGTGTGTGTGTATGTGTGAGCGAGCGAGCGAGCGAGACACAGAGAGAAAGAGAGAGAGAGAGAGAGAGAGAGAGAGAGAGAGAGAGAGAAGACGTTTAACTGTGTGGACAGCAACTGTCCATCTGTGGTGGAATATCAATATTTCCCCCAGCACTATTTCACTTAAAAGTCGCATTCTTTCAATACCTGTCACTTCGTACGCTCTAAAACTGTTTGACTGGACAGTAACTCTTTTTAAATAGTATCACTTTGTTAGTTCTTAAGCCCTTTGATGACACTGTTACTCTATCTAAGTAGCTGTTACTTCGTTACTTCTAAAGCCGTTCGATGGGACAGTCTCTGTCTTTAAATGTCTAAGATTCTATAGTTCTGAGGTAGTCTGGCTCGACAGTCCCTCTCTGAAAAAACCTGTCAATTCATTATTGTAGAAGTCGTTTGATTCAACAGTCCCTGTCTGAAAACACCTGTCAGTTCATATTGTAGAAGTCGTTTGGTTCAACAGTCCCTCTCTCTGAAAACACCTGTCAATTCATTATTGTTGAAGTCGTTTGGTTGGCTCTTTGAGTGACTGAAATCCTCTAATTGAAAGTGAGACGACTGCAGGCGGAAATCTGAACGAAGTTTTAAAATATTTAGAAGGCTCCGCCGAAAAACGTAAACAAACGAATCACAAGACAAAACACGACGTGTTTTCGACCTCAACGCACATCTCGCGACGAATTGGATAAAAATAAGTGATTGCTCGTACATTTAAGTTGTCCTGAATATGTGTATTTTGCCTAAGAAGACCAAAGAGGTCGAAACGCGTCCTGTTTGTCTTGTGACTCGTTTATGTACATTTTTCGGCGGAGCCTTATGAATCATTTTTTTTTTTATTTTAAAATTCTTTAGTTCGAAGGTTGTGCTATTCAACAACCCCGTCT
>JADBJO010001183.1:5000-7500 GCA_016801955.1 Conus betulinus
GCGTGTGCGTGTGTGTGTGTGTGTGTGTGTGCGCGCGCGCGCTCTTGCTCGTGTGTGTATGTGTGTGGCAAGAAAAGAGAAGGCATGAACATACATGCGCGCGCGGGCACACTCACACACACACACACACACACACACACACACACACACACACACACACACACACATACACACACACACACACACACACACACGAGAGAGAGAGAGGGGGGGGGGGGGGGGCAAGAAAAGCAGCACGAATGGAACAAAGACAACGTAGTAATTTAGGCAAGAAAAAGCCGATACTTATCCTTTGGAAGAAAGAACGAGGATACATACGCTCAAGGGAGACAAGCAGGTTAGAGAGCGTGACAGAGAGAGAGAGAGAGAGAGAGAGAGAGAGAGAGAGAGAGAGAGAGAGAGCGAAGACACGGTAAGAGTAGAGGGGAGGGCGAGGAGGAGAGAAGGGTGCAGTAGACTGGTTGCCCTCTTCTGCTGCCATTAACGCCTTCCGGGTCAGCTTCCGCGTGTCACGTGATGATGACGTGCCTTCCCGCAGCCTCGTGTCGTGCGGCCTCAAGCGCCAGATGACGGTATAATCTTCCAGCTTGCTGAGAATGTTCCTCTTCGGTCTGTCATCGTTGTCCTCAGTCTCTTTGTCTCGGCCTCTGTCTGTTAGTCTTTCCCTTACATCTCTCTCTGTCTCTCTCTCTCTGTCGCTGTCTCTCTCTCTCTCTCTCTCTCTCTCTCTCTGTCCTCTTCTCTGTCTCTTTCTCAGTCTGTCTGTCTGTCTGTCTCCCTCTCTCTCTCTCTCTCTCTCTCTCTCTCTCTTTGTCGCTGTCTCTGTCTGTCTTTGTCTCTCTCTGTCTGTCCGTCGCTGTCTCTGCCTCTGTCTGTATCTCTCTCTCTCTCTCTCTCTCTCTCTCTGTCTCTCTCTCTCTCTCTCTCTCTCTCTCTCTCTCTCTCTCTCTCTCTCTCTCAGACGTACACACTCACATACACAAACATATGCATGGACGCCACGCATGCACCCATTCACACACACACACACACACACACACACACACACACACACACCACACACACACACACACACACACACGCACACACACACACCCACACAACACACACACGTTTGATGCACGCATGATCCAAGCATCGGTGTCATCTGTAACTAAAATCACAAGCGTTTTCGTTAAAAAAAAAAATGGGGGGGGGGGGGGGGGGGGAGAGAGAGAGAGAAGAAAAACAGAAAGAAAGAAGAAAATCACTGATTATGTATGGCTCGTGGAAATATGACAACGACAAAAACACACGACATTGTAAACAGAGGCCTGCAGCTGCGTGCTAATCGAAAGATGACACACATCAGACAGACAGACAGACAGACAGACAGACAGAAAAAAAAGGTCGTCTGCCACCGCCCGGCGCACGACCATCAAGTAATTGCCTCGTAAAATTTGAAGCATCATAGCGCACAATCTGTAAACATTTATTACAATTAAGCAGAAGAATGATACTAATTATAATGATAATAACAATGATAATCATGATAGTAATATTAATAATGATAATGATAGTGAGAAGAAGACGGGGGCATTTCCATGGCGCTTTCTGACGTCTCAGAGCGCTGGAATTGATCAACTGAAAACGCAGGCTCAGACACCCGCACCTGGAAACATGGGTATGAGCGTGTACACCCGTTGTTCTGGAGTCCCGTGTCTTTTCCTTCAAGGAATCGGTTTCAGTTCAGGTTCACCCCGTTTAGAAACCCATTTCATCCAGACAAGAAATGTGCTTCAAAGGGCTAGAGATTAATATAAAAAAAAAAAATTGTCAATCATTGTGATTGCTTTTAAAAACTATTTGTATGGCGTATATTCTCTCTTCAAGACGGAAGCTCTAAGCGCTTTCCAATCCCCGTTTTCCCCGTACACAACGGGCTGCCTGCCAGGGTAGAGTCGACTGAAGAGCCTGCCCGCTGTCGCTCGCTAACATTCAGTCGTTTTCCGTGTCGTTCGTTCTGCCAGTCAATCAGTTTTTTTCATTTGCATATCCGTTCTTTCGGTGCGCGTTGTGAATGCACGTGTTATCCACATCGGTGACCGAACTAGCCTTCTCTCTTCCCAAAGTTTGTGATAGGACTTTACGTGTGTGTGTGTGTGAGATGTTATTCAAACGAAGGACTTCAGGGGAAGCGGAGGCAGAACCAGTGTTAACTGTGACGGACACCCCCCCCCCCCCCACCCCCACCCCCTGTTGCGAAACGCCCCAGCGGAGATTCGAACCCGCAGTCCCAGAATTATTAAATCCGGCGCTCTACTGAGCGATTCCGACCCTAAATTTAGTTATGTCCAGTCATCTTTTTCACACACACACACACACACACACACACACACACACACACACACACACACGTGCACGCACGCACGCCACGCACGCACACATACACACACCCACACACACACACACACACACACACACACACACACACACACACACACACACACACAATCAGTGT
>JADBJO010001183.1:30000-42500 GCA_016801955.1 Conus betulinus
TGGAAAGGACAAGTTGTAGGTTTGGGGCAGAAAAAGGACACGTTGTAGGTTTGGGGCAGGAAAAAAGGACAAGTTGTAGGTTTTGGGCAGAAAAAAAAAGGAAAGGACAAAGTTGTAGGTTTGGGGCAACAAAAAGGGCAAGTTGTAGGTTTATAGCAGAAAAAAGGACAAGTTGTAGGTTTTGGGCAGTGTAAAAGGACAAGTTGTTGCTTTGGGGCAGGAAAAAAAGACAAGTTGTAGGTGTGGGGCCGAAAAAGAAAGGACAAGTTGTAGGTTTGGGGGCAACGAAAAGGACAAGTTGTAGGTTTGGGGCAGTGGAAAGGACAAGTTGTAGATTTAGGACAGAAGAAAAAGGACAAACTGTAGGGTCTGGCGCAACGGAAAGGATACGTAAGTCTGGGGCCGTGGCAAAGATCAAAACTGTAAGTCTTGGGGACAGCAAACAGGAAACTTGTGGATTGGGGCAGAAACGGGCAAGTTGTAGATTTGGGCAGACACGGACAATTTGTAGATAGGAACAGAAACGGACAATTTTGTAGCATTGGGACAGCGAAAAGGAGAATCTGTAAGTAGGGGATGCTAGCTCGCTGGGGATTTGAAACTCAAAACAGTCTGACTTAGGTTCCCTCCCACTGAGCCTCTCCCCCCCCCCCCCCACCCCCACCCTGCCCCCTCCCGCCATGAGAGGAGGTTAGACTGATTGAATAAGTGCCTCAATCTTGGGGCCGAGCGCGGTGTATGGGGGACGGACGGACGATTAATAACGATGACGATGACTTGCTGTGCGAGGTGGGTCTGTGTCTGTCTAGACGTGGAAAACCTTGGACTGAGTTGTTGACAGAGCCTGACAGTGCTTGGTCCGAGATCCAAATGCAGGCCAATTTGTCAAATTGGCAGACCCGGCATTTATGCCGGGAGGAAGAGCGAAACAGAAAATTGGCGACAGGAGTATCTGGACGTAGGGGATCAACAGCTCTTGCTGTCCCCACCCGTCTTCCTCGCACGTCGCCTTCTCCCCAACCCACGCCAGCCTGTCTGTCGGCTGCTGCATATGTCGCGTGCCTGGGAACGTATGCGTAGTTTCAGGCTGTGTTAGGGATAGATTGCTCTCTCTCCGTGCTGTTTCGTTCGTTTCTTGTCTGTCAGAGGTCTGTCCTGTCTGGTCTGAGCCAAATCTGTATGCGTCTCTTCTGTCTGTCTGTCTTCGATCTCTCTCTATCAACCGCTTCTCTCCTCTTCCTCCGTTCAACCCTCTCTTTGCTGCTCTCTCTGTCTGTCTTCTCTCTCTTCTCAGCTGTTATTCATTATCTGTCCTTCTCGTCCTGCGTTTTGTCTCTGTCCTGTCTGGTGGTCATGTCTGTCTGTCTGCTGGTCCTGTCTCCTGTGTGTGTGTGGATTCTCTCTCCCTCCCCGCCTCTCGTTCTCTTCGCTCTCCCTCGCCTCTCTGCTTTCTCTGTTGTGTATGTGCGGTGATTTGTGTGGTGTGGTATGATGTTTGTGTGTGTGTGTTATGTGTGTGTGGTGTGCGCGCGCGCGCGCGTCGCGCGCGTGTGGTGTGTGTGTGACTTTGTGTGTGTGGGTGTGTGTTCGTGTGTGGCGCGCGCGCGCGCGCGCTTACTGCGTTTGTGTGTGGCATGTATCTTAGTTTTGTGTGTGTGTGCAATGTGCCACTCGCGTCCCTGTCTTTGTCCTGTGTACGGTTTTTGTTTTTCTGTGTCTCAGTCCCGTGTGTTCTTGAGCGTGTGTTTTTGTGTGTGTGCGCGAATGTACATCTACACTTCGTATGTCAGACGTGTGTGTTTTGTGTGTGTGTGCGTGCGTGCGTGTCGTGCGTGCGTGCGTGTGTGTGTTTGTTGTACAAAGAGTGAAGAGGACCAAAGGCCGATAACAAGGAAGAGGTGCGAGCAGTGTCAGCGGTGTTATTGCGTGAAACAGGAAGTGACGGCGCGGGAAGGAAGGAAGGACATAGTCGGCGACGACCGCTTCCGGGTCTTGTTCAGTTTCAACCCGCGAATTTCCCACACGACACCACTTTGAGAAGCTAAAAAACTGTTGGGATCGCTGTGCTTTGACCATTAGGGGCCGTGGTCAACGCAGGCTGTTACAAGGTGAGGCTACATTGCCCGGAGCCAGTGGCGATAGAATCTCGTGTAAACTTACACGGCCCGCTGTACACATTCACCAGACACGTCGTGTTTCGGGTCGGAGATGGTGAATGATGAGTGCACGGCTTGCTTCCCCCATGTCAGAATTATAGATTGAGAGAGAGAGATTAAGCGGATGGGAGGGAGCGTGCGTTGGGAGAGGAGGGAGAGAGAGAGAGAGAGAGGGGGAGGAGGGGGGGGGGGGGGGACTGGGAAGAGAGAGAGAGAGAGAGTTAGTGAAAAAGAGCACTGTCACAGTTGTGGGTATGTATGCGCGTGCGTGCGAGTGTGAATGAATGAATGAATGAATGTGTGTGTGTGTGTGTGTGTGTGGTGTGTTGTGATGTGTGTGTGTGTGTGTGTGTGTGTGTGTGTGTAAGCGAACGCATGAAAATGAAATGCCTGACGTAACTCTCCTGCGCTTTTTTTTTTTTTTTTAATCCCCACATTTGAGAGTTTACAGGTGCGCAAAAAGAGGACAGTGCGGCAGGAGTCAACACAATCAACACAGCATCTCCGTAAGTCGCACCCACAAAACACCTGACTCGCAAAACAAAACAGAAAAAAAAGGAAAAAACACACATCAACAAACGCAACAAACAAACAAAAAACAAGTCAGCACAATACATTTCAACACATCTGTCTGCACGTGATTTCCTTTCTGATGTAACGTAAGGGGCATGAATATGCAGTACAGCATGATACAAACTCAGTACAATAAAAACAACAATCAATCCAAAACAATCTGTTCAGTGGAGTGCTCCAATACAAAATTTTACTTAATACTATACAACCTTTGCGCCCAACCGGCCCGGACACCAGATCTTCACACAATATTGGTTCGACCTTTAGGTAACTTCAGCTCAAAACATCCTAAAAACTTGACTTTAAGCTAAAGCTAAAACCTGTCCTTTTTTTTTCAGAATGTCAATTTAATCCATGCTTCTTTTCATTCTACTTTATTGACCGACCAATCTTGACATAATTTCTTAACCCAGCCCTAAAACTGACCCTTATTTTTTATCTTGAATCTCATCCTTTTTCTTAATATGAAGAAGATCTGAAACTGGATTTTTGTTCTAAGTAAGTTTTTCTTCTTCTTCTTCTTCTTTTTTTTTTTTTCTTTTTTGTTTTTTTTTCGTTTTTATTTTTATAAATTGTGACTCAGGCGATCATAGTTACCCCTTATTCAGTGTTCTAATTAAATGTGTGTACTGACTCCATTTTTGTTCAAAATCAAAGCGTTTCATTTTCCAGATTATGGGGAGTATTTTTCCATTTGATATCTTAATTTCAATTCTTTGAAGAATGTTTGCACTGATGGTCTTATTTTTGTTCATTCTGCATGTTATATATGTAGAATTTTCCCAGTAGAATTATAAGGTCAAGAATTTCATCTGTTTTTTGTGTTGTCTTTCAATGCCAAAGAGAATCAGTTTCGATGTTAAATGACAACCTGTGACACGTTGCACATTTTTCTTTTCTCTCAGAATTATGTAGTGTAGTCCTCTATCCAAAAAGAATGAGAAAAGTCACAGTTATATAGATAGTGTTTGGATGGTATCTTTTTCCTTGGTTACAAAAGTTGCACATGTCACTGTTAACTATTCCCATCTTCTTTAAAACGGTATTTGTCACTAAAATTCTGCGTAACATATTCTGAGTTGAAACCACTTTTAGTTTTTTATTTCCGATATTCTCTTAACTTTTTTAAAAACCTTTTCCCAGTCAACTGGTATACTAAGTTTTTCTTCCTTCCAGTGCACAAAAGGTTTAATATTTAGAAATTCTATTTTATTAAGTAGGATATCATAGTACCTTTTAGTTCCTTTGGATACACAGATTATCGAATGTATTGCCTTTGTACAGGAATCGCCTACATTATCGTTAATGACAATTTGTCTTGTTCTTTTATACTGTTTTAATTGTTTGTAAACAACTCATGTATTCTAAGAAATTACTTTGCTATTGATCTTGTGTGAGAAAGCTCTGTAACTTAAGAATTCTCCATTGCTGTCTACAAGATCTTTGACGAATACAACATTCCTCTGTGCCCAGTCTTTGTAATAAAAGACTTTCATTCGCAATTTTAAATTTATCATTATAAAAGATTGGTTCAGCTAACAGCTCATAAATCTGCCTTTTCAACAATGCACTACGCTACGAAAACTGTCAGCTTCTTCTTCTTCTTCTTCTTTCTTCTTCTTCTTCTTCTTCTTTCTTCTTCTTCTTCTTTCTTCACTTCTTCTTGCTTCTTTTCTTCATATACATCATTCAAGATATGCATCCTTTGTCCCAATAGAATCCGTTTGTAAGAAAAACCACGAGGAGGAAGCAAATCACAGACCCCTCCCCCCCCCCCCTCCACACACACACCCCCCACAACACACACACACACACACAACACACACACCCACACACACAACCACACACACACACACACACACACACACCGTTCAAACCCCAATATCCCTGTTTTCAGTTAGTCCCATCAAAGATAGTTCGCCCTACGGGACGAAACGTCCACAGTCATTTACAGAGAGTGATTGATACGGCAGACGGGGAGATTAGCCATCCCAGGAGAATTTGGGGGGGAGGAAGGAGGGGGAGGAGAGAGGAGGATCTGTTATCTGACACCAGACCACTGAGCTGACCACCTTGAGCGACAACACGTTGAGTAGGGGGCAGCGATATATGGCTATCTTTTTTTTTTTTTCTTTAGAGAGGGCGTCAGGCGGGATGCCAACTCTCTATGCGCTAGCCAACTGAATCAGCCAGCCTCTCCCTCAAATTCTCAGTGCTGTATACCACAGGCGTTTTTAACGAGGAGAGGAAGCTCTGTGTGTGGTGTGTGTGTGTGTGTGTGTGTGTGTGTGTGGTGTGTGTGTGTGTGTTGTGTGTGTGTGAGAGAGAGAGAGAGAGGGGGAGGCTTGTGTGTGTGTGAAGAGAAAGAGGGACAGAGGAGGACAGAGTGAGAAAGACAGAGAGAGAGAGAGAGGAGAGGGTGGAGAGAAAGGGTGGGAAGGTTGGGCGTGAGGCCGGGGGTGAGGATGGGGGTGTTTGTTCCTAGCTTGTCAACTGGACATTTCTCCCTTGGAGTTTATGGGTAGGTTTAGGCGCGTGTGGCGGATAGGGGTGGCGGGTGGCGATGGGGCGGGGGGGGGGGGGGGGGGAGGGGGGGGGGGCCCGTCATCTGGGAACCCGTCCCGTCATCGCGCAGCGGCGTAACACACCGCACCACCACCGGCGACAGAGACAACAACAGCCGGGCGCCAGACTGTAGTGGCGACGGCTGGTGGCGAGGTGATTGATGTGTCGCTGGTACATAGACCGTGTGTGCATGTATATCTTTGTGGAGTGGGGCTGGGGGGCTGGGCGGGGGGGGGGGGTGGGGGGGGGGGGGTTTGGGTGAGGGGGGTGGGTGTGGTGGGAGGTACTACGGGTGGATAGTGGGAGATTAGATGGGGTCGTGCTGAGGGGGTGGGGGGGGGGGGGGGGTGGGGGGGGGGTGTGGGGGGGAGGGGGTAGCCTACGGGGTGGATAGGGAGGATTCGGGGGGGGATGAGGGGGGGTGGGGGGTGGGGGAGGGGGGGGGGGGGGGGGGGGAGTACGAGAGGGGGGAGACGGCTAGTGTGGTGTTTTCAACTACAGTTGCGCATATATATTTGTATTATTTGTTTGATGATGATGATGATGATGATGATGATGATTATCATTATTACTGTTGTTGGTATTATCCATTGACCATGCCTGAAGGAAGTGTGGCGCACAGTCAAGGGAGTGTGATGATGTGAAACCTGATTCAAGAGTGTTTTTGTTTTTTTTTTGTTTTTTTGTTTTGTTTTGTTTGTTTGTTTGTTTTTTTAAACCAAATTCAGTAACATGCCTTGCAGGACGTTTTGTTCGCACTGGTGCTTTCGTTTTTATTGCGTATCTACTTTCGGTGTCATGTTCCGGGGCGAACAGAAGTAGTAGGTCACATTGACACACGAGATCATGGGCACTGGTGCGTTACAGACAACAAACACTAAGGAGGGGGGGGTTTAGCTGGGGGGTGGGGCGAGGGGGGGGCGAGGGGGGGGGGGCGGGGGCGAGGGGGGGGAGGCAGTAGAGAACACAAGAGTTATTAATAGAGTTATCAATCTCCAAGCCTTGTTTGTTTGGTGTGAAGGAGAGAGAGCCCCCCCCCCCCCCCCCCCCCCCCCCCCCCCCCCCCCCCCCCCCCCCCCCCCCACCCCCCCCACCCCCCCCCCCCCCCCCAGGTGAGGGAGGCTGTGAACAGCAGCAGGGCGAATAGAAGAAGAGGCACGGAGTCCAGTGCAACCAAGGTGCTGTGTTTGTGCTGTGACCTTGAGGCGGCCTCTCGCGGCAGGGCTGATGAGAAGAGGGTATGATTGATGGAGGATGGGGGGGGGGGGGGGGGGGGGGGTCGAGGGTGCGGTTTTTTTTTTTTGGGTTGGTGGTGGCTCATTCATTTTACTAAATCTCAGTAGGTAATTTTGGGGCAACCAGAAAGGACAGGTTGTGGGTTTTGGGGCAGCAAAAAGGACAAGTTGCAGGTTTGGTGCAGCCAAAAAGGACCAAGTTGGGTTTTTTTGTTTTTTTTTTTTTTCTTTAGACTGGTGTATTCCCATCAGAAAACTTCAGTGCTCGATGTTTGGATCTTACAGCTCCTTTCTGTTTTTTTCTGTTTTTTTTTTTCTGACTGACTGTTTCCCTAATACGCAATAGATATCGATCTCATAGATTGGAAAACTGACGTGGCACTTTATAAAAAAAAAAAGTCTGTCCCCCCCCCCCCGTCCCCCCCCCACACCCCCGCCCTTGTCCGTTTAGTATCAAGACCCCCCCCCAGGTGGGAGGTATATTTCAGAAAGCCATACATTGCCACAGTCAGTTCTGTCGTTTCGGTATCAAGACATTCAAGTGGACCGTATTCCTAGATGATTATTTACATGGTCGATTTACGTGTCCTCCCGACTCCTAGATGATTTGATATGGTTGTTTTCAGGTTTTTTTTTTTTTGTTTGTTGTTTGTTTGTGGGTTTGTGGTGGTTTTTTTTTTGGGGTGGGGGGGGTTTACTTGTACGTTATTCAGTTAGCAGTTAACGTGGGAAACAGTAACCCGTAAGCTGTAATTTTAGTTACGCTTCAGCTCTGCACCAAACATAACTTCGGTTTTTGACTGACACCTACCCACGACCACAACCACCCCGATTTCCCTCATTTCCCTGGTATCCAGTCCTTACACTCACCCCAGCTACCTTCTTCTCTCATTCCCCACGCCCCCCCCCCCCCGACCCCACCCTCTCCCCCACTTACCTCCATGCCTCCTGCCCCTCCCAAGCCCCCCCCACCCCCACCTACCCCAACCCCCCACCTTTCTTTGCCTTTCTAACATGTTCCCTAGTCCACCAAAACCTCATCATTTCTGTCTGTGAATTGTAATCAGCCTTCTTTCTTTTTTTTTTTTTTTTTTTTTTGTTTTTTTTTGAAAGAGAAAAAAAATCCCATCTCTTCGGGGCTCCTGTCCGCGTGTCTCCCGTCTTCTTCAGGCGAGGAGGAAGGAAAAGGAAAAGAGAAAGGGAAAGGGAAAGAAAGAAAAAAAGGGGGAGGAAAGAAAAGAAAGAAAGAAAGAAATCACCGACCCCCTTCGGGGTTTCCAGGCATTTGCAGCGCTCATCTCGCTCCAAACTAATAACCGCCCGTCTCGAGTCTCTCTCAGCGCGAGTCAGTCAATCCATGGGACTCCCATCTTCGAGGTCCCTGCCATCGAGTTGGTTAAAAAAACAAAACAAAACAAAACAAAAAAAAAACAAACAAACAAACAAACACAACAAAAAAAACGGCCCTCCCCAACCACTCCACGCCCTTCCTCTTCGCCCAAACTCCCACAACCCCGTCCCCCCTCCCCGTCACTCATATTCTGTATGGGCTCTTTGACCGTCCTTGAGTGTGTGTGTGTGTGTGTGTGTGTGTGTGTGTGTGTGTGTGGTGTTGTGTGTGTGTGTGCCGTGGTAAACAAGAAGACTGTCAGCCTCGCTGCAGATAATTTGAAGCTGGTAGGGACGGGGGGTGGTGGTGGTGGTGTGGTGGTGACCTTGGTGTCATCAGGGTGAGGACCGGGACGGTGGGAGAGATAGGTGGAGACGGGGAAGGGAGGGGAAAAGGTGGCTTGTGGCGGGGCCGGGGGCGGGTGGGGGGGGGGGGGTGTGGGGAGGGTTGTTGACTGACTGACTTTCCCTGTTACGACTGCAGACGGCAAGCCTGCAGTTTTTATCAATTATTTGATAGGCCCAGGTCTTGTATTCTTCTTCCAGTTTTTTTTTGTTTTATGTGTTTATGGTGTGTGGTGTGTGAATGCATGATGTATGGAAATTGTCGAGGTTTTTTGGGTTTTTTTTTCGGTCTTTTATCAGTTCTGTACTTGTTTCAGATCGACTTCCGTACTCGTTGAGCTGACGTATGCTTGCTTATTCAACATGTCAGATTGCTTATTTCCTCTCTCGCTTGCAGGCCTCCTTGTGTGTGTTGTGTGTGTGCTGTGTGGTCGTGTGTGTGTGTGTGTGTGTGTGTGTGTGGGTGTGTGTGTGTGTGTGCGTGCTGTGCGTGCGTGCGTGCGTGTTGGTGTGTGTGTGTGTGTGGTGTGTGTCGTTGAGTTGTGTGTGTGTGTACACTCTGTATTTCGCTCTGTCTCTGTCTCTGTCTCTGTCCCTGTCCAACTGCCCCTGTATGTTGTATCTGTCTGTCTTCTGTCTGTCTCTCTCTCTCTCTCTCTCTCTCTCTCTCTCTCTATCTCTCTCTCTCTCTCTCTGTGCGCGCGCGCATGTGTGCGTGTGTGTGTATGGCGTGCGTGCGTGGTTCTTTGCGTTTTGTAGCTGCCCTGTGTGTCCATTCTGAATGCAAAACTTAGTCTCCCCGTCTCTCCCGCCACACCCACCCACTTCCAAACCCCCTTCCCCCCCACATCCTCAGCCCAAAGCTAATCTGGCTCTGACCCCCTCTCCTCCTCTTCTCTCTGCCACCCTGCAACCCCAGCTTCTTCTCCCCCCCCCCCCCCCCCCCCCCCCTCCCCACAACCCTCCCCCTCTCCCTGTTTCCACAATCACCCTGTTCCTCCTGCATACTCGCTATCTCTTCGCTTTGTTCTTTTTCTTCATCCATCAGCCTTCGTCGTCTCCCGTGTGCTGATCATGGTGGGAGAGCACGAAGACAGATGGAAAAGCATGTTTTGTCACGCTTCCGCAACGCCTTCGCCTTCCCACGTGCTCTTTCCTTCATCTTCATCTTCCTTGCCTCTGTCTCTCTGTCTGTTTGTCTGTCTGTCTGTGTCTGTTCTCTCTCTCTCTCTCTCTCTCTATCTCTCTCTTCTGCTCTCTCTCTCTCTCTCTCTCCATCCATCATCCGTCTTCCCCCTCTCTTTCTCACCCATCCCTCCATCCCTCCATCCCTCCCCTTCCCTCCCCCTCCTCACACTCCCTCCCTCCCCCCTGCCGTATCTCACCCTTCCATCCCTCCTTATCTCCATCCCTCCCCTCCTTCCCTCTCCTGCTCTCTCTCTCTCTCTCTCTTTCTCTCTCTCTCTCTCTCTCTCTCTCTCTCTCTCTCTCTCTCTCTCGTCCGTTCACACACACACACACTGTCCGCGCACACGCACGCGCGCGCTGCGCGCGCATGCACGAACGCACGGAACGCTCGCACTCAGATTCTCGCTCTCTCTCTCGATCTCTCTCTCTCTCTCTTCTCTCTCTCTCTCTCTCTCTCTCTCTTCTCGCACTCGCCCAACCCCATGCGTTAACAGCTGGAGCCGCGCGGCTGTGTAGTTATTTTTTTTCCCTCTGCTTCTTTTCATTCCCTAACGTGGGTGTGCGAGCGCGTGCACGCAGAGACGCGCGCACTCACGCGCTCCCTCGCGCGTATGCATACATGCGTATGTGTCATACATATGTGCACGTTAGCCGGCACGTAAACATACTTTGTTCACTCACACGCTCGCAGGCATGCACCCATTCGAGCAGTCGCTACACGTGCGCATGTACAGTGGAACTGAGGAGGAAAGAGAGAGATTGGGAGGGGGAGATGGATGAGGAGGGGGGGGGGGGGGGATATAAGAGCACAGGTGAGGTAGGTTAGGGAACTTGAGGGGGGGGGGGGGGGGGACGAAAAGGGTTGGGAGAGGGCGAGGCTTACTGTCATTAAATTTTCGATTAACAGAATTTTTCTATTTTTTTCTTTTCTTTCCTTTCTTTCTGTCTTCTTCTTTGTTTCTTTCTTTTCCTTTCTTTTATTATATATATATATATATAATATATATATATATATATGTGTGTGTGTGTGTGTGTGTGTGGTGTGTGTGTGTGTGTGTTTTTCCTGCTCTGGCAATGATGGTGAGAAAGATGAATTATTGGAATCACCTGCGACTGCAGAGGGGAGAGAGAGAGAGGGGGGGGGGGGAGGGGGGGGGGGGGGCAAGGAGAGTGAGATGGTGGGGGGGCAGAGAAGGAGGGAGGAAAGAGAGCGAGAGGAAGTGAAAAATAGGACGGAAGGTGGAGAGAGGGAAGGAAGGGAACAGAGAGAGAGAACTAGAGAGATGGAGGAAGGGAGACATGGAGAGAGAGAGAGGGGGGGGGGGAAGGAGAGAGAGAGCGAGAGAGAGAGAGGACAGACAGAGAAGATGGAGATGGGAGGTGGTGTGAACGGGGGTGGGGGAAGGAAGGGGTAGGAGATAAGAGAGACGAAATGTTTCGTTTTGATAAGTGAGGTAAGAAAATGAAGTACTTGAAAAAGAGCACAGTCAGTCCCAACCCAAGGTGGTAGGGGCCCGGAAAATGAGAACACAATTTTGCATCCGACTTTTGCACGGAGCTAATACAGTGGCCTTCGAGAAGGGTCACGAGCTAATACAGTGGCCGGTTTACTTAGTGGAAAGACCGTAGTCTGTTCAGACAGTGATTTTTATCACATCGCTATGCGTACCCCTCCTCAACCCCCTCCCCCACCCCCCTTCCCTTTAAAAAAAAAAAAAAAAGGCGAGGAAAATGCAAGCGATGGCTTATTATACTAGAGGGGGTTTAAAAAAAAAAAAGAAGAAGAAAAAAGAAAAAGGAGGACAACTCGAAACAGTTGTGACGTCATAAATCCTTCGGTAGGAAGCCTTTTCCCCGGGAGTAGTCTGACCTTGTCTCTCCAGTTGTAATTTGTCGTCTGCCCGTGTAGGAGAGAGGAAGCCGCAGGAAAGTGGGCCTAACCCCATACCCAGGGTTTTCGCCGTCTTGTGTGTGTGTGCGTGTATGTGGGTTGGCGAAACCGGGTAGAAGTCGAAGTTGACAGGGTGTGTAAACTCCCCTCCCCCCCTCTGGTGAGTTCCAAGACACGCGAAGCTATGCCTTCGCAGAGAGGTGGGGAAGGCCACTTCGTGATGTTCCGTCTGGAATTGAGAGGTGAAACTTTTCGATGTTTGATTTTGGTTTTTTTGTTGCTGTTGTTGTTGCTTCGGTTTTTTTTGTTTCTTTCCTCACCCAACGTACAATATCTTTCTTTATGTCTTAATTCTGTCTTTCTCGATTCATTCGTATGTATGCATTATCAATAACATTCACGCGACACGTCGCATGCACTAAGCACCACACACACACACGTTAGATAACTGTACACACACACACAACACCAACACCACACACCTCACACATCACAAACACAACACACACAACACACACACACACAACACATTCATATAGGCCTAACACACACATGCATACAACATCATATACACCGACGGACAAGCGGAGCGCGGCGAAGGCGCGCGCCGTTTTTGTGTGCGGCGGGGGTATGTGTGTGTGTGTGGTGTGTGGGCGCGCGCGCCGATGCGCGCTGGGAAAGGGGTAGGAAGAGAGATAGATAGTAGGAAAAGTGTGTTTATGTGGAAGTACATGTCACCGATAAAATCAGCTAGTTCGTGTATTGCCCCCCCCCACGCCCACCCAAGGGACCTAGGCTTCCTCCCATCATAAAATGTACTGTACTCTGACGACGAATAGGTATATATCTATAGCGATTCTCTCTCTGTCTGTCTGTCGTGTCTCTCTCTTCCCCTCCCCCCCCCACCCACCCCCCCCCCCCCCCCCTCCCCCCCCCCCCCCCCCACCCCCCCTTCTATCTTGACTGGTCTCGCGTGTTTGCACTGCTATCGCATTCCCTGTTCTACCATATACATTCAGTTGGTGATCGTATAGAGGACCCCATCCTTTTTTTTTTTCCTCATGTCTTAATTTTTCTGTTTCGTGTGGTGTGTGGGTGTGTGGGTCGTGTGTGTGTGTGTGTGTGGTGGTGTGTGTGTGTGTGGAGAGATGAGTTTTA
>JADBJO010001183.1:45000-50000 GCA_016801955.1 Conus betulinus
GGGGGGGGGGGGGAAGATTCTTTTTGTCACCACATTGTGTGGATTTTTTTTTTAAATAAAGGTATTGTCAGTGGTTAACGGAAATTCAGTGACGTAGTAAGCTCGGGCATTGTGTTAGAGCGTTTTTTTAAAGATGGCCTGCAACCGAAACTGTTCTTGATATTGACGGAGGGAACAGCTTGTCCGGGAAGGGAAAAACGACAGGAAATATTTCATCGTAGGGAAACCACATGGTGGAAGTCGATTGTCGCTGTTTCTGCAGCAGTCTGTGGTATTCTGACTTATCATCGGTATCGCACGATTGAAAGAATTTTGCGAGGGGTGTTTTAAGGCTGGCTGGTTGTCTGTGTCTGTGTGTGTGTGTGGTCTGTGTGTGTCTGTCTGTCTCTCTCTCTCTCGTCCCTCCCTCCCCCAGTCCCCCCCCCCCCCCCCCCCTTTCCCCACCTCTCTCTCTGTCTCTGTGACTGTCTCTCTTTGTGTCTCTTTTTGTCTGTCTGTCTGTCTCTGTCTCCCTCACACACACACCCCTCTCTCTCCCCCCATCCCTCCCTCTCTTCTCTCCCTCCCTCTGATACCCTAGCCAGCAGTATTACCTGAGATGGATGAGACCGGTGGAGCGTGGGGATGTCACCAGCCTAACTTGACCTTAACCGCAATATGCTGACGCCGTAATGGTGTCCAAAATGGAACAAGACGTCGGTTCCTAAAAAAAGGAGGATTGTGCAAACAGTTGACCAGAGGAGCACTGGCACGACCCAGAGATATTGATGGCTGGGTAGCAGGCAGGGAGACTTACTTCCTGGTCAAGCTTGGAGCGTCGGTGTAAGCCTCGTCCAGACAAGTGGTCCTTCAATAATCAGAGGGTGAAGAGGCAAAAGGTGACTGAACTGCAAGCGGTCTATCAGCTCTCGAGCCAGCTGGACGGCGCACGACTGTGAAGAGGACTAGACTGTAGCGCTTTGTCTCAT
This sequence comes from Conus betulinus, assembly GCA_016801955.1. NCBI lineage: Eukaryota > Metazoa > Mollusca > Gastropoda > Neogastropoda > Conidae > Conus > Conus betulinus. Next base: position 45,969 of record JADBJO010001183.1, read on the forward strand.
TTCATTCGGAGCGTACCATGTCCATGCAAAACACCGTAACTAGACACTGCTTTATTTAATCGTTTTGAAAAGTTTCCACTTTCTGTCTTTATGCTCTCTTCAAGGTGAAGTTACACAGCACCATAGCTAGATTGTAGCGCTTTGTCTCATTTAATTCGGTGTGTACCATGTCCATGCAAACACCATAACTAGACACTGCTTTATTTAGTCATTTGACAAAGTGTCCACTGTCTCTCTGTATGCTCTCTTCAAGGTGGAGTTACTCAGCATCATAACTGAACATTAATGTCGATTTGGCGCCCAAGATGCTGTACATATTAGATCGTTGTTCTCATAGGGGGGTAGGTACCACGAACGGACTTGACACTGCTTGGATAGCACCAGTCTGTTTGGTATCGTCCAGAATCCTGCGCGTTTGTGAGGAGGGACTGTTCGTGAGAACGGTTATGGTTTGGGAGGGAGGAAGATTGGATCAGGATTCGATCCACAACTCCCACACAACGATGTGTGTGACTTAACCACGGTGTCCGTTGCATGGCCCTTGTTGCATCTCGGTCATTGTGTGTGTGTGTGTGTGTGTGTGGGGGGGGGGGGGGGGGGGGGGGTGCCACGTGTGTGTGTGTGCGCGCGCATACGTTTATGTGAATGTATATATGTTTGAAGGGGGGGGAAGGGGGGGGGGGGGGGGTCGCCGGGGAGTGGAGAGGTACACAGTGGACAAGGAACCACCAGTTTGGGCTTTTTAGGACACCAGGAACTCTGTGCCATGCCACTTACAAACTCGCTCAAGTGGTTCCTCTTTCAGCTTATTGCGTTTGCTCTCCCTCCCCCCCACCCCCCTCTCTCTCTCTCTCTCTCTCTCCTCTCTCTCTCTCTCTCTCTCTCTCTCTCTCTGTCTCTGTGTGTGTGGGTGTGTGCGCGTGTTGTGGTATATGGTGTGTGTGTGTGTGTGATATATGGTGTGTGTGTGTGTGTGTGTGTGTGTGTGTGTGTGTGTCCATGAAGCAGAATATCGGGTTCCTGCTTGCCTGATTTCCATCTTGCTGTACACACGCAAGATATCGGCCCTCCAAGCGGGTCCTGAAAGAAGAATGGAAGCCCATAAATGAGGTTTTGCTAAGAGATACCAAACATGGGATATACTGATCCTATCACCGAGATGCCAAACATGGGATATAACTGATCCCATCACAGAGATACCAAAGATGAGATATACTGATCCTATCACCAGGGAACGAGCATGTCCAACCGACAGCAACTCGTCCCGATTTTATGAGGTCTGACATCAGTTCAGAGAATGAATATTAGCTAGTATGGCCATGTAACCGAGATATCCAACGGCCTTTCTAAAGCATTGTTTTCAGTTCAGAAGACCGGGGGAGACAGTAGGCGCGCGCGCGCGCGCGCACGCACACACACACACACACACACACACACACCACACACACACACACACACACATGATATATATATCTCTCTCTCTATAATCCGAGATTACCAGAGCAAGCTTTGTTTGTAGTTCAATGTTCTTGCGGTATATAAATATATATATACTGACATACACCCACCCACATGTACCACACACACATTCTCTCAGGTCCAATCACCGCGATCTGTTTCTCGATCTCTGTCCATCACCTCTCTCTCTCTTTCTCTCTCTCTCTCACCGAGATACTCTCTCTCTCTCCCTCTCTCTCTCTCCTCTCAGAGATTCTCTCTCGCTCTCTCTCCCCCCCTCTCTCTCTCCCTACACGATTTCACACACACACACCACACACCCCGACATTCAACTCGTCGGATTTTATGAGGTCTGGACATCAGTTCAAGAATTGAATACTAGCTAGTATGGCCTCTCACGAGATCTCTCCCGGCCTTTCTCTCTCTCTTTCATTTCTTTGGAACGGAGGGGGAGACAGTAGGCACACACAACACACACACACACTCCACACACACCACACACACACCCACACACTCTACACTCACACTCACACTCTTCCGCGCACACACGGCCGCGATCGGCTGACAAACATGGATTACGGACATTCGCAGAGGCCCAGGACTTGGCATACCAATGACTGGTCTCGAGCAACCTGGTGAACTATTCTTTCTGTGTGAGGCCTTAGTGACCCTTCGTGGGTGTTTAGGTTGAAGAGGAAGAGGAGAGGACAGACAGACAAACCAAACACGCGCGCGCGCGCGCGCACACACACACGCCACACACACACACACACACACACACACACACACACACCACACACACACACACACACCTTTCTCTCATCTCACACCACACAAATGTGTACGAACGCACACACACACGCATACACATAAACACACAGAGAGAGGGGAGAGAGAATGTGAACGTGTGTGCATTTGAGTGAGTTGGTGAAAATGTGAGAGAGATCTGGGTCGCACTTGAATAAATGTTTACGACGGTGCAGGTTTTATCTTCCGTCGTTTGTAACATGAAGCAAGTTATATGAAAGGCTGAGCACTGCGAGAGAACAGGCGAAGGCGAAGGTCACAAATCACACACACATACACAGCGCGCACGCGCGCGCGCATGCTCACGCACGTGACGCACACGCACGTGCTCACACACTCTCTCTCTCTCTCCCTCTCTCTCTTCCTCTCTCTCTCATAGACAACGAGAAGGCACCGTTTGCTTCAGACAAGGTAGACAACCTGCGACTATAACGTGTTTAGACTCGTATATGCAATGCTTCCCTTTGATTGTCGGCATATTGCCATTAGCGTGGTTGCAAGCAAGTTACGTCAAATCACACTTGTGGCTACAACAGAAGCAGCTGTCGCAGAGGTGATAGTGATTTCGGGAAAGCACAGTTCTTATTTTGAAGCGAAAATATGCCCTCTCTCTGGTCATCCCAAGCTAAATTTGTGTTCAGTCTTTCCTTTTTTAGGTACAGCTGGTTTCTTCTCTCTCTCTCCGTCTCTCTCTCTCTCTCTCTCTCCTCACCATTGATAAAGAGCTGACGGCTCAAAACATCTGGTGATTTCCATACTTACGGATTACTCCCCCCCCCCCCCCCCCAACTTGCGTGTTTTCTTTAGTTTTCATGCTTCTGTGATCCAGTCGTTAAGACACTCTCCACCGCCTCCCCTCCCCACCCCCACCATCTTTCTTTTTTTTTTTTTTTTTTTTTTTTTTTTTTTTTAACGAGTCCGTGAAATTTGGGGGTTAAGTGGAGTTACCTTCGCCTGATTCTATTGGCAAAAAAGTCCAGGAAAAAGCGCCCTCTGTTTTGATCGGTCACCACGAAAAAGAAAGTTTGAACAGCTTGGCAATCCTGTCAGGGAGAAACGTTTGTTTTGTTTGTTTGTTTGTTTGTTTTAAAGAAAAACAGAAAACAGAAAGCGGTGACTGCACTTCACAGTCATGATGGACATCTGATTCAAAAGGGGGAAAAAACCCACCCGTAACATGTGGCTTAAACCTCCCAACAGGTGAATTCGGACGGCTCTTGCTGCTATTCGCAAGAACTGAGTGAATCGGGTAACCCGACATATGTATTAAACGGACAGAATGGAAAAAAAAAAAAAAAAAAAGGAAGTTTAAAACAGTTTAGCTTCCAGTTCAGCTTCTTCCTGTTTCAAATTCTTTTCGTCTTCAACACCAGCAAGATAAAATATTATAAAATATTATCTTTGATGACTAGAGATTAAAAAAAAAACAACAAAACTTTCAACCTCTAGTTCAGTCGTCGTATTTCCCCGGTGCATCAAAATCGTGTCGTCTGACTGGCATCGTGAAGATCCTGAATGCTGACTGTCTCTGACCCAAGATCTTCAATCCATACTCACATCAGCTTTTTTTTTTTTTGTTCGGATATGCTTTTTTTTTTTTTCACCTATCGTAGCAACACAGAAGTGAGACAGAGAGGCTGTGCAGACTGAAAGGAAAGCGGAGGAGACATAGGTCTGTTCTGGCTGCTGCCGAGGTCGTCACACAGCCCGCGAGTCACATGTTTCTGTAATTGGCGGGCGGGACTACTGTTGGCTTTTTGCTCTTCT
>JADBJO010001183.1:57500-67500 GCA_016801955.1 Conus betulinus
GAGGGTGGATTGATTGATATGAACCGTCAAACACACACAGCTCTGTTCGACGCCCCAGTCCTCCCCCCCGCTCACCCTGGATGACCTCGGCACATGTGATGACGGAGGGGAATGCGGTGATGAAGTAAAGCACTGTGTGAGCAGGACGCACGGTTATCCAAACGTTTTCCCTCAGATCGTTGTAATTTCATCAACATCCGGCCCCACGCTTACTCCTCGTCTGCACCGCTAGTAATGCCGCTCTGCTCAAATTTTGCCGCTGCTGGTGCAACCACCTGCCACCCCCCAGTGACGACAAAACCGGGGAATGGGCTGCGCCGGGGCGAGTGACCCGTACCGTGGACGATCCCACTTGAAGCGAGGTGGCCAGGATGGTGCGTCCGGTGATATCAATGACCAAGTCAGAGTGGCAGTTGGAATGCGGCGTTTATGCGGACTTGAGGGAAACGGGATTTTTTCCTCTTTTCACTGGGGTAATTCCGTGTTTCAAGACGGCCTTTTGTTACCAAGCTTCCCCCCCCCCCCCCCCCCCCCCCCCCCCAGCGTGCATACAGAGCTTTGAGCGTGGCTGGCATCAAGCGTGTGTGCGTTTGTGCCCCGTGTTTGTTTTGCTCGTAAGGCGCGCGCGTGCGTGCCTGTGTGTGTGTGGTGGTGACATGACCTGACGACTGTCGTTGGATGGATAAAGGCGCGGTCTGAAGACTCGAGGGTTTCTGTGAGTGAAGATCTTGCTTGCTCTGTGTGTGTGTGTGTGTGTGTGCGCGCGCGTGTGCGTGCGTGCGTGTATGTGCCGCTCAGCCCTGAACGTCACGAGGTCCTGCACACACACACACACACACACACAGATCGGGACACACGCACACACACAGCCTGTCTTCCCTGAAGTCCCTGGCCTGTCGCTGTTGTCAGTGACGCCGTCAACTTTAGTTCCTCCCCCTCTCGGTCTCTGTCCAGTCAGCTGGGCCCGCTGCTACAGTCTGCACCGGTCTTCAGGAGGGTGTGGGTGTGTTCAGGAATTTTCTCGCCACAAACTTCGCCCCGCATGCGATCCCTTTCAAGCTGAGCGCTCTCTCCAGTTTCCCGTGGTTGCGTCGATGACAGATTTGCCGCAGGATCAGCGACAAGTGATTGTATGAGGGTTTCACTTTACCCTCGTGATTTACAACCCGCCCGCCACTTGGGGAGACGTGTTGTGTTTGAAGGTGACGACTTAATGACACGAGTCAGCGTAAAGACAGAGGTGGTGGTCGGGCCCGCTGGTTCAGAGGCCGTAGGTGTGTGTCAGTGTGTGTTCCGCACACAAACTGAAAAAAGAGAACGAGTTCGTCTGCTCGGCGGCCGTCCGTCGACGAACAGGGGAGTGAAGTGAGATGAATCAGCTCTGACAACTTTTGTACTGTATGCCATGTGACGAGCGTGACGCAAAGGGGACAGAGACTGGTTTTACCGTGTGTGACCAATATAGGCATGTTGTAGACATTGCAGTGGTGTGACCGACCGTCCGTCAGCAGTAAGCTTCACTCAGTTCCCAACTATTTCTTCGCTTTTCCCCCGGTAAAGCGGCTGTCTTCTTCGCCATGTCGTTGTCGCCGTCAACGGAGTTATCGGTGGGGTCGTTTGGGTTTGAGTCGGACGTCTTCGCTGAGGAGGTCGTCGAGAAGACGTCAGGGGGTTGGTGGAAGTAAGTCTGTTCATTTACCTGCTGTGTGGGTTGGTCTGTCCGTGTGTGTGTGTGTTCTGCTGATCGGCCCAGTGACTCCCACAGGGCTGTGCCTGTTACCCACAGCATCAGCTGCTGAATTACTCTCTCTCTCTACCTCTCTCTCTATCTCTCTCTCTCTCTCTCTCTCTCTCTCTCTCTCTCTCTCTGCCTGTTTGTGTTTGTGCCTGTCTGTGTCTGTATAACTGTGTTTTTTTTGTTGTTGTTTTTATTTTTGGATATTGATGTGAGGTTTGTGTTTTGTGTGAGATGTGTGTGTGTCTGTGTGTACACGAAATAATAATTTTGCTTTGTGTGTGTAGCAGGTGTTAGGAATCTACCACGTACACAGGTTCTGTTCGTTCTCAAAAGTAGATATGACTGCAGTGACACGACACGTGTGTGTGTGTGTGTGTTGTGTGTGTGTGTGTGTGTGTGTGTGTGTTGTGTTGGAGTGCGCGAGACCGTGGAGATGGTGGTAGTGGTGGTGATAGTATCGTGTGTGTGTGTGTGTGTGCGCGCGCGCGCGCTGCTGTGTGTGTGTTGTGTGTGTGTGTGTGTGTGTGAACGCGAGAATGTGTGGGTGTTTCGGTCACGGATCATCGGTCCATTCGCACATTATTCTTACATGCATATGTCTCGGAAGAAGTAAATGGGTATCTGCAGGCGTGTAATGCCGACTGTTCGTTAGGCAATAAACACGAAAGCCAAGTGTACCTGCGTACTTACATACGAAATCCTCTCTCTCTCTCTCTCTCTCTCTCTCCCTCTCTCTCTCTCTCTCTCTCATATGAGGGCCAATGACCTACATCGCTCATCGGCAAATCGCTCTTTTCTCTCTCACTTTGACGCAACCCCCCCCTCTCTCTCTCTCTCTCTCGCCTCTCTCTCTCTCTCTCTCTCTCTCTCTCTCTCTTCTCTCCCCTCACGCACTCACGCGCACCCACACACACAGACCCCCCCCCCCCCCCCCCCCCACACACACACACACACACACACACACACAGCGAGGGAGAGAGGTATCCCAGTTCTGCAACACAGGGGTTAAGGAAATAAATAGAGAGAGAGGGAGAGAGAGAGAGAGAGAGGGGTATCCAGTTCTGCAACACAGGGGTTGAGGTAATAAACATCAGAGAGAGAGAGAGAGGGAGAGAGGAGGCAAGTGGGAGGATGGGAGTAGGGGAGTCCAGGAAGGGCAGGCTGTTCTCCTGACACCAAGTCACCCTTTGTTGAAGGGAGACAAACGCTGCCATTCAGTGTCAACTGACAGAAACGCGGCATTCTCATGACACCGAAATTGCCGTTTGTTCCCGGGCGTTGGCTAGCAATCCCGTGGCGCTGTGTCGGGTGTTGGACCCACTGGGGGGTATAGCGGTTCACCCAACTAAAAGGTGACGATGATGTTCCGTGAGCCAGCACAATGCCACCGCTGTCACGGTCTGTGACAGTGTGTGAGGGGGTGCTTGGTCGCTCACGTTTCAGCTTGGAGTTGGTCAAGACTGGTAGCATGCCGTGGGGAAGAAGTATCACTGTCCCCATTTATATCCTTCACATTGCATGGCCCTGCTTTTTGTTGACTGGTGTGTCTGTCTGTCTGCCCCTCGTTGTAAGTGGCGCGCCTGCGCGCGCACACACACACACGCACACACACACACACACACACACACACACAGACGCACGCATACACACGCGCGCGCGCGCGCGCACGCACACACACACACACACACACACACACACACACACACACACACACACACATACACACATGCACGCACGCGTACGTACGTGCACACTCACACACGTTCATACGATCACCCTCGCATGCACACCACACACACCACACACCACACCACACACACACGCGCGCGCGTGCGCGCATGCGCACGTTTACTGGTACATCTCTCTCTTCCTCTTTGTCTCTGTCTCTGTTGCATCAGTTATATTTTCTTCATTAAAACGAGTGCCGTCGAACTGGACACGCGTCAGTCAAACGTCATATTTCATCAATCAAGGTAATGATTTGCCTTGCCGCGTACTTCGCCCTCACCAGTCGTGGACTGATCAAGTCTTTGTATACATTCCCATGTACAAAGTTGTGTGTGTGTGTGTGTGTGTGTGTGTGTGAGAGAGAGAGAGAGAGAGGGAAGTGTTGTGCATGGTATTTATCATTCCATGGGTTGTTCACTCTATTCACCGGCTTGGCATGTTCTTTTTTAATCACTTCAACCTGTTGAAATCGTCCTTTCTCATTCGCCTGCAAGGCAATAGAAACGTGTTTAGCATACCTGTGTGGAAACATCCGCTCCTGCTAGCTGGTGTATGTTCGCCCAGGAGGGTGGATGTGGGTGAAAATCGTTGACATAAATTTGTTATTCGTCTATGAGCGATGTTGATTCCTAGCACGGATAAAGATAAAGAGCAAGAGTTTGCCTCGCTTGTTCCCCTGTCCCACACTTATAAAGGGAACTTGATAATGTCAAGAACTGAAGAAGCAGCCCCAACAAATTTGTATTGATCACTCCCCGGGCTCCCCGAGACCTTTAGGTGCGTCTGTGTCTGTGTGTGTGTGTCTATGTGTGTGTGTGTGTGTGTGTGTGTGTGTGTGTGTGTTGTTGTTGTTGTTGTTTGTTGTTGGTTGTTGTTCCTCACGACCGTCCCCCTCACTCCACCTCAGCACCCCCCCCCCTCCCCTCTCCCCTTCCCACTCGTGTTTACATCAGACATCCCCCCCCCCCACCCCCACCCCCCCCCCCCCCCCCCCCCCCCCCCCCCCCCCCCCCCCGACTGAAATGATTAAAAAAAAAAAAAAACTAGCTGTTAAATGTCGTGATCGTATTGATGAATGAGTCAGAGTGGTCGACGGTAGGCAGACAAGCCCTTTGCCGTGTTGTCGCCGGCCCCTCCCCTCCTAGCCTACCGTGTCCGTGGTGTCGGCTTTCTGGGCCGAGACTGAGAGTAGTAGGCCTACTAAGACTGAACAGACGCCCTGACCTTGGTCGTTGCAAGGGAATGATACGCTTGATCTCGGCTAACAGGATTGTAAGTGCTTGAAACAAAAAAGTGAGCGCGCAAAGTGATTCTGGGTGCGCGCTCGTTGGGTGGTGTGTGTGTGTGGTGTGGGTTGTGTGGTGTGTGTGTGGTGTGTGGGTGTGTGGTGTGGTGTGGTTTTGCATGCGTGCGTGTGTGCGTGCGGGTGTGTGTGTGTGGTGTGTATGCGTGCGTGCGTGTGTGTGTGTGTGCGTGTGTGTGTGTGTGTGTGTGTGGGTGTGCGGTGCGCGCGCGCGCGCGTCTGTGTGTGTGTCGCGCCCGGTGTGCGGGGACTCACCCCTTCACGCATGCGTGCTTGCCTGTGTATGTATGTGTGTGTGTGAGAGAGAGAGAGAGGGTGTTTCTATAGTGTGTGATTTCTTATGTGTGCGTGTGTGCGTCCCTCTCCCCCCCCCCCCCCCTCCCCCCCGCTTCTTCGTGTGTACCTGTTTGTGTGAGCTTTTGTAGCGCTACAAAAGTAACGTTTGTTCCGAATCATTCAGAAAACTGTTCAAGGAGCGAATTTACCAAAGAAGAAAAAAAAATGTCCGTAGCTATATTTACATTGACGCTGTAAATGTCTTGTCGTATGGAGAGGAGACGCGGGGGGGGGGGGGGGGGGGGGGGGGGCGTATGGAGTATAAGAAGCGGCAGTAGCACTGTACTGGTACAGCATCATGATAGGGAGCCCTGTTTCCCCCCGCTGATGTCACGGTGCAGCAGTAGAGTTCCTACAAGGCCAAACATCACAGACGTCATGGCTTCTGCAGCAGTCAGCACTTTTTTTTTTCTGTCCTTCTTTCTTTCTTTTCTCTCCTTTTTTTATTTTTTTATTTTTTTAACCCGTCTGTATTCCTTCCGTAGTTGAATCCTTACAGGAGGAGCCCGCGCGTGTAGCATGCGTGTCCCCCTCCCCTCCCCTCCCTCCCTCCCTCTCCCTTCCCCCACCCTTCCTCTTTTCCTCTCTCTAAATTGCTGTCTTGCTAATTGGATCGTAAAGGCCCTAGTTCCCTTGTTGGCCGTTCTGTCGGGTTATGACGTAACATCAGGCCAGTGCCGGCGGCGTGGCGTAAACTGTTTGCCTGGAGGCAGGGGAGCTGGGGAAGGTCGTTTACTGTTGTTATTGCTGACAGAACGCGGGGCCGGGAACGGCGACGATTGTCGGGCGCTAATGGCCCGCGCTCTTCAGTGCCCCCTGTCAGTGCCCCCCTGTTCCGGGCGGGAGGTGGGGGGGGGGGGGGGGGGTGGCTTTATACGTGTGACGGTAGGCACTAATTGGAGCTTGACACCCCTGTCGGCGTTTTGGACAGAGGGGGGTTGATGCCCGCAATCCGATCGGAAAGCGATTGGATCGCTCTCTCTCTCTCTCTCTCTCATCTCTCTCTCCTCTCTCTCTCCTCTCTCTCTCTCTCTCAGAGCTCTGTGTGTGTGTGTGTGTGTCTGCCTCTCAGCTGCGTGTCTTCATTTTGTGCACTTAGTATGCTTATAGCTCTGTCAGTTTTTTTTTTTGTTTTTTTTTTGTCAGACAGTACAACTGTATTGCTCTATGAATTATTGATATATTGTTCCCCATCAGAAGGGTTCCTGGCCGGTACTGATTGAAATCGTTCGTTTTGTCCCCTCTCTCCTCTCTCTCTCTCTCTCTCTCTCCTCTGCAGCGAAAAGAAAAAATCCAAATGACGTTTGATACTTCCGTGTGATGCCTGATGATGTGATGTCACAGATGAACTGAACTGGTAAATCCCATGGGGGGGAAAAAAGATGGTTTATTTCGTTCGATACCACTTTAGGCTTTGGTAAAGCTCGAGCCCCCCCCCCCCCCCCCCCCCCCCCCCCCCCCCCCTCTCCTCTCCTCTCTCTCTCTCCCGCTAGCTTTTCCTCTCCGCCCCGCTTCCTTTTTCCGGTCCGCTCTCCTTTTCCCGCGCCCTCTCAGCGCCCGCTCGTGGAACAATTCCATGCAATATCATTCAAATTTTCGGCAAAGGTGAGTGTAGCGCCTACCCCCCCCCCCCCCCCCCCCCCTTGTATCCACTAGCCCTCTCTCCCTCTCCCACTTGTGAGATCATTTGAATCGGCCATCAGTTTTGACATTGATCCGTCGTTTTCACCAGCAGCGGGTTCGTTTGACACCTAATGGTCCCTCAAAACAGCATCTGTCTGTCTCTGTCTCTCTTTCTGTCTCTCTCTCCCCTTCTATCGCTCCCTCTTCACCCTTTTTATTTATGTATATGCATTGCATGAGCATGTATATGTATGCAGGCATGCATTTGCACACAGGCACCGCAAGCACGCACGCACTCTCTCTCTCTCTCTCTCTCTCTCTCCTCTCTCTCTCTCACTCTCTCACACTCACACACACACACACACACACACACACACACAGCGCGCACCACACACACACACACACACACACAGCCAGCGCACACACACACATGATGACCGCACTGCCAGGCGCTTGGGAGACAACAGAATGTGACAACCCATGATGATGGAAAGGCAGGGACGATCCTGACTGTCATCGAAGAGGACAGCGCCAGCCCATGCCAACACAGTATTCCGCTCACACAGGGACGAACGAAAAAGGACCCCTGTAGGTCACTGGAACAGTCGTAACTGAATACAATACACACACTGTCAGGCTTAGCAGCTCTGACTCAGGGGACACTACTCCTCCGGGGACAGGCACCAGAACAATAAACGTCCACAACGGTGGGCTTGATGTATTCGGAACAAGTACTTCGTGGTTGTGTGTGGGTCCATCTGTCTCCTTGCGGGAGACGCGGACAGTACGCTCTCTCTCCCTCCCTCCCCCCCCCTCCTCTCTCTCTCTCTCTGTCTCTTCTCTCTCTCCTCTCTCTCTCTCTCTCTCTCTCTCTCTCTCTCTCTCTCTCTCATACTACAAAGAGAACAGGGAAGGGTGCGGGAGAGAAGAGGGGGAGGGAACCCCCGTCCCCTGGTGTTACTGTTTGTGGCAGCACAACAAAAGGTCCACAGTGTCATTGGTGACACGCTCTCAGAGAGATGGACAGTGGTGGGAGCTGTGGGGACAGGGACCTCAGTCACGGTAGACAACTCTGTACTTCCAGTGTTGGGGTCACCTTACAGGCCCTCTGTGCGTCCTTTGGTCTCTCTACTCTCTCTCTCCTCTCTGCGGATGTCTCTGTTTTGAATGAAACTGAGAGTGGGGGGGCGGGGGGGGGGGGGGGGGGGGGGGGGAATGTGTTCGGAGCTCTCTCTCTCTCTCTCTCTCTCTCTCTCTTCTCTCTCTCTCTCTCTCTCTTGCTCGTGCTTCTTATATCCTCTTTCCGCATAAAACTGGGAATACTTCGTAGTGTGTGTGTGTGTGTGTGTGTTTCCTTTCTACTATTATGAATCATCAGTCTTTTTGTGATAATCAGTTCTGTATGGTATGATCGTGTTAGTTCCTTTGCATCCTTAGTTCGTAAAGGGAAAAGGCCAGATGAAAAAAAAACTGCTTCTTGCTTATCAGTAATCCTTGGGAATAAAGATTCTCTCTCTCTCTCTCTCTCTCTCTCTCTCTCTCTCTCTCTCTCTCTCTCTCTTCTCTCCCCCTCCCTTCCTCTCTTCTCCCACACATCCTCACACACACACACACACACACACTTCACACACACACACACACACACACACACACACACACACTTTCTCACTTTTGTCTCCCACAAGTGTGCCGTCCAGCATATCGTACTTTCTAGTTTGTCCTGTTTTCTTTAACACCCCCCCCCCCACCCAGCCTCTCCCCTTCCACACACACTCACCCTCTTCCCACCCAGCCTCCCCCCCCCCCCCCCCCCCCCCCCCCCAAACTACACACACTCACACCCTCCGCTACTCCGTCTTCCAACTGCCCTTGTCGATCTTGCAGACGACCTTTCTCTCCTGTCGCCCTCTTTCGTCAGTTCATTGCTCAGCTCTGATAGTTTTTTTTTTTTTTTTTTTTTTTAACTACGATCTCTACTCCGATGGCGGCTTGACTGGCAACAAGACGACTTGAGAATTCTTCACCCAGGTTCTTGGAGAAGAGAGACTGGACAGAGCGACGAAGGGAAGTGTCCGTGGTGTCCACCACAGTCGACGTGGACCGTCTGTTTACCCCAGTTTGGTCTTCACCACACCTCTCTGCGTGCAGAGAGATCTTCCATTTTTTTCGTTTAGTTATGACCAAAGACATGCCACCATGGGAGGTTTGGGAGGGGTGACTCGTGGAGGGGGGGAGAGGGGGCGCTGTAGTGTGAAGTGTGTGTGGTAACCGTTGTATTCATTCCGGCAGTATAGTATGCTTGCTTCCTCTCCTCTCTCCTCCCTCCCACCCCACTCCTCCCATTGTATCCTTTTTCCTTGCGTCTGCGCCACAGACATAATTTATTACCCATGCCTTTGCTTTTAGAAAATTTTTTATAAACTTATTAGGTGAGGGCGATGTGACACGATAACGGGTGGGGGGGGGGGGGGGGGGGGAATTAGAAAGAGGTGGGGAGAGAGGGAGGGAGCGCGAGAGACCTTTTAGAACGGTGAAATTATCGGCTTTCGTAGCCTTTACATGTCGGTATTGAGAGAGGGGGGAGGGAGAGAGAGAGAGAGAGAGAGAGAGAGAGAGAGAGAGAGAGAGAGAGAGAGAGAGAGAAGATTGGGGGAAGGTGGTGGTAGTGGTTGAACAAGTATGTTGTTTGCATTAGCGTCTACAACCTAGGAGAGACGAGGTGGTAAAAAATGTATATGTCGGATTTCATTGTTTACTGTCAGCTCTCCAGATAGCAGTAAGCAGTTTGACCTTTACAAGCGTGAGAGCGAACGGGGCGAGAGAGAGGGAGGGGGGAGCAGAAGAAAAAGAAGAAGACGAGGAGAGAGAGAGAGAGAGAGAGAGAGGAGAGGGAGGGGGGGGGGGGGGAGAGAACATTGTTCCTCGTTCGAATTGCGTGTCTGCGAACCATCAGACAAGGATGCAGAAGAAGACTGATTTGGACAGTGTTCATGGCGAACTCCAGATCGCAAGCAATCGATCTTTAACATCAAGTAAAATCACCGAGACACCGAGAGAGAGAGAGAGAGAGAGAGAGAGAGAGAGAGAGAGAGAGAGAGAGAGAGAGAGACGGAGCTCTAGAGACAAACAAGAGACAGATGGGCGAAGAGAAGGGGAGCGAGAGCCCCCCCCCCCCCCCCCCCCCCCCCCCCCCCCCGGTCTGGAATATGATCGCCAATTAGTGCCGTGGAATAAAACGTCGCCTGCGGTGTTTCTCGGTATCGATCGCTGCT
>JADBJO010001183.1:72500-77500 GCA_016801955.1 Conus betulinus
AATTACCACATAAAAAAAGTGAATACTCCAAACAGCAATGCTCGTACGGCTGACGGCAGCAGAATGGCAATGAAGATAAGCACAACCAGACGTGAAGTTCTCTGGCCTGAAGCTGGTTTGGCAAGCTTCCTCATACACATGCAGACGGGGGCTGATGGCTGATGGCCATCGTGGTGCCGCTGTGAGCCACAGAGGAAGGGCGGTAATGCAACCAGGGGCCTGCACTTCACCCTGCGTGTGTCCGATCGCTGTGTTTACTGGCCTTGCTCACAGAGCGGAAAACGCTTGCCACGCATGCGTGCTGCTGGAATGCCTTTGGAGTTGACCGAGTTTTCTCTCGGCTTCTTGCCGGGGTTGTCGTTGTTTTGTTTGTTTGTTTGTTTTCTCTCCAGCCTTACGAATTATTATCATAGATAGTGCGTTTTGTGTGCGGTTCCTGCTTCGCTTTCGGTTCTTAATACGTTTAATATAGTATCACGTCCAGACTTTGTGGCTATCTTTTCACTGTACATCATTAATATGCGATCCACACCCCAACTCCCACACTGTCTTCGATATTCCCTCCTCAAAAGGAAAGACCACCGCCACCAGCCAAACCAAACTAAGCAACCTAACCATTCACACCTCATAACCCCCAAAGTTAAAACCGAAGGGTATGCAAGATTAAATTATGTAAACCCGTTTAGTTAGTTTATGATGGTTTGTGGTGTCAGCGTCAGTGTGTGTTCGTTTTTGTTCCGTCAAGTGAGACAGGGCCTGATCAGCGCCCGAAGATAGCGAAGAATGGGTTTGGTTGTTGACACGTTCTGGACAAGTTGTCCGGTATCAGCGGTGAGTCACGTTCAGTTGTGCTTAGCTTAGTGCTAATCATTTTGTTCGGGGAAGTCTTCACTTAGCTTTTGGATTCCTTGAAGACACCGAGTAGAAAAAAAAAGTTTTCTAAAACCTTTTAATCTTAAAGCCTTTAATCTTTTAAAACCCCATCGACCTGCCGCCACCTCCCCCACCCCACCCCCTCCCGCTCCCTCCACCCCTTTAGCCCCCTCTAGTACCGTCACGCCCCCCCAGCCGCCCCACCCCCCCCCCCCCCCCCCCCCCCCCCCCCCCCCCCCCCCCCCCTCCCCCGTCCTGTTCTCCTTCCCATTCTCGCCGTTCAAGACGTTCGGAGAGTGGAGCCCAACGCGCATATGATGTGCCCGTCATGTTCACCCAAGACGTGTATCTATGGGTAAGCGCAAACGCGCATGCGCCCGTATTTGCATGCATAGACATTGACCGGATTTTTTTCAGCACATCCACATGCAGACAGTGAGGCAGACTCACTTTTTTCCCCTCTCTGTCTCTCTCCTCTCTCCTCTCTCTCTCTCTCTCTCCTCTCTCTCTCTCTCCTCTCTCTCTCTCTCTCTCTCTCTCTCTCTCTGCGCCTTTCCTCTCTTTCATATTCATGATTGATGCTTTTCTCACCCGGAGTCTGTACAATGTTCTCTCTCAGGCAGGGACCCCCCCCCCCCCCACACACACCACCCCCCACCTTACCCTCCTCCCTCACCTCCACACCAACCCCCTCCCTCCCACTGCCTGAGGCCGAACGACTCGTTGCAAGCCAGCAGAAAAACTGGTCCTCTACGCAGTGACATTCTGATGGAACACGCGCTTAGTTGACGGCGGCATTTTTTATCATGTCGAACTCTGTTGTGTCATACTGAGCAGAATTTTATTGGCGCCGTTTTTACCGACTCGGGAGTTTAGTGTGCTGCATTGAATCACTTCCCCTGACAACTGGGTTATCCCTGCACAGCTGGGAGTATTCTCCCCTGGGAAAGCAAAGCGAGAGCGGGACGACCATCTTGCAGAACGCGCCGGGTTGTTGACTTTTTACAATACTGGATTCCCCCCCCCCCCTCTCTCTCTCTCTCTCTCTCCTCTCTCTCTCTCTCTCTCTCTCTCTCGCCATATATTTACAGTGTGTGCTGACTACCGTTGCTTTCTAAGTTATTAACAGCCAGATCAATACTCCCCGTTCTCCCCCCTTCTCCCCTTCTAAACTTCTCTCTCTCTCTCTCTCTCTCTCTCTCTCTCCTCTCTCACACACACACACACACACACACACACACACACACACACACACACACACACACTCACATACACACAAACACTCACTCACACTCGCTCGCTCACTCACTCGCTCGCTCGCACAGACGCACGCATGCACGCGCGTGCGCACGCACACGCACGCACACACACACACACACACACACACACACACTCTCTCTCTCTCTCTCTCCTCTCTCTCTCTCTCTCTCACACACACACACACACACACACACACACACACACACACACACACGCGCGCGCGCGCGCGTGGATATACTCACACAAACAAACACGCGCCGCTTGCGCGCGCACACACAGACATATTCGCGCACTCGCACGCCAGGGCACATTCGTGTTATGCACGCATTCACAACGCACTCACGGAGTTCAGCTCTAACTAGTTCCATTTCTACTGTTATTGATTAAGGTGCCTCTTTGTGGCCCGAGGGGAGAAAGGGGTGAAGGTGGTGTGTGTGTGTGTGTGTGTGTGTGTGCGCGCGCGCGTGCATGCGTGTGTGTGTGTGTGTGTGTAGGGGGGGGGGGGGGGTGGGGGCAGAGGTGAAGAGGATGTGTCCTGATCATACACCGCCGAGTGAAAGCCCGGGGTTGATCAGTGCGTGTGTTTGTGTGTGCCCAGGGTTGATGTGTGTGTGTGTGTGTGTGTGTGTGTGTGTGGTGTGTGTGTGTGTGTGAACACATTCCACTAAACTGAAGTCATTCTACAGCGCCAGTCAAGACATGCTACAAGGAAGTATTTGTTTGCAAAGAGTACTTCCTCTTTTCTTGCGTGAAGAGGTTTTTTTTTTTCCCCCCTTACGTAAAGAACGACACAAAACAAACATGATTTTGATGTGATGTCAATAAATGTCTTTGTCGAGTGCAGTAAAACAATGATTAAAGTCAAACGAACAGCTCGGACGTGTGCAGACACCGTTAGTCCGTTGAATAGTGTGGGTAAAAGAAAATAAAGGTACTAAAATGACGTCAACGGTGACATCAGTAATTGTGTCGATTTTTTTTTTTTTTTTTTTTTTTTTTTACCTCATGGCCTTCCGAGAAAAAAGTCTGCGCTTGTTAGCAAAGCCTAATAATAATACGCTCTGGTGATAAGGGACAATTCTTTTTACTTTCCTTGTTCCTGATTACTGAGGTCCTGTCCTGTCGAGCTGGGCCTTTCTTGGGAGTGGACATCAGTGCGAAAATCAAGCAGACAAATCATCACTAACATCGCATGCAGATGACGTTCACTGTTTGACTGTAGCGCGGGCATGGTGGAGGTGGTGGCCTGTGATGATGGCGTTGTTCTGAGGAACGTGACGATGTGAACAGGACAGCGGAACCTGGCGGTGAGCTAGCTGCCCTGCCGACTGTGGTAGTAGGTTTTACCTGTGCCGGCCGGTCGTTCGTCTGCATTTCTTCACCGTGCCTACCTCTCTTGTTTTCAGCTTCTAATTTTCGTGCATCCGCGCGCACACTTACTAAAATACGCGCATACATATATGCACATCACTCAAAGATATACATACATTCGCGCGCGCGCGTACGCACGCACTCGCACAGTAAAACACACACGCTCACTCTCTCTCTCTGTCTCAGTCTCTCTCTGTCTCTCTCTCTCTTGCTTGCTTGCTCGCTCGGGCGCGCGCGCGCGCGCACACACACACACACACAAACAACACACACACACACACACACACACACACACACACACACACGTATGCACGCACGTGCAAGCGGCTGCGCATGCGCATACACGTAATCGCTCATATGCATGCAGACATGCACGCGCATACACATTAACATTAACCAGGGATCCCGATTCAGTGCTATTGATTGTAAGGGGTGGTAGACTCATTCCTTCCCAGACATTTTAACGGTTTTTTTACCTTCAGCTCAACTTTTTACTGGGCACCAGGATTTGTGGGCCTCCCCACTCACCTCTCCCCAGCCCTCTCTCCCGCCACGGGTTTTTTTTTTTCCCTAACGTCAGTTAGCCCTTTTAAAAGCTGTGCTGGGCGCAGATTTTCGATTGCACGTCCACCTCTGTCTGTCTGTCTGTCTGTCTCTCTCTCTCTCTCTCTCTCTCTCTCTCTCTCTCTCTCTCTCTCTCTCTCTCTCTCTCTCTCTCTCTCTCTCTCACACACACCACACACACACACACACACACACACACACACACACAGAGGCACGCGCGCTCTATAAGAGAGAGAGGGGGGTGAGAAGGAGGGGGGGGGGGGGAGAGAGAGAGACACACACACACACATACAGAGAGAGACACAGAGAGAGAGAGAGAGAGAGAGAGAGTCTCTCCCTTAAAAGACTTTTAATGATCACGCCATCAGAGTCAGTTGATGCTAGTGTAACTGAAGAAGAGAAAATCAGCTTCGTGATTCACTGAACGAACTGCGCGGTGCTCTGGAGCTCCTTCATGGCGAGTCAGAGCTTACAAAGTGAGAGGATCCTTTATGGGCAAAATGGCTCCTTATGTGATTCCTGGGCATGGACTTAAAACTGGTGTCCGAGGGCAACCAGGTGCAGTTGGAAAGCCTATAAGTCGGAAACTGCTATAGCTCATCAAACTTTTTTTTTCTCTGCCGAAGAATCGATTGTTTTACTTCATTTTCCCGTGCGAGTGGCAGCACAGAGTCCAAGCCGTGAGTCAAGAGAACAAGTCTGCAGTTCAGACTAAACCTGAAACGCTGCTTTGAAGAAGCTGTCTCCTTGGGCGCGAGACCTGACAATGGCCTGACGGTCCAATCAAATCTGTCAGTATAAAGTTCTCGGATTTTTGCGAAACGAGGGTTGTAGATTTAGTGTTGTGTGCTGGGCGAAGCACCGTGACGGGCGAAGGAGGGGAGGGGAGGTGTAGTGGGGGGGGGGGGGGGGGGGGGGGGAGAGGAGCAGAA
>JADBJO010001183.1:82500-97500 GCA_016801955.1 Conus betulinus
CCTCACAACACACGCGCGCGCGCGCGCACTCACTCGCATATGCACTCACACACACTCACAAACACCACACAAACACACACACACACACACACACACACACACACACACACACACCACACACACACAGCGCTCGTACACAAGCGTACTCGCACACAACTAAGAGAGAGACACACACACACACCACACACACACACACACACACACCACACACACACACACGCGCGCGCGCGCGCGCGCGCATGCACACGCGCACGCGCACGCGCGCGCGCGCGCAGCAGTTTCTTTGTGTGAAAGAGACAAAAAGTATTGATCAGTGGCAGCAGTAGGTTAAGAAGGGCTGGAGGCGACCGGTGCCTTGTCTTGTCCTTGTCACCGTAATGAAGCAAGAAGAGGAGGACCTGACGCTGCACTAGGATCTGGGTCACTTCTCCAGCCTCTACTCCGTCTCCTAACCCCCCCCCCCCCCCCCCCCCCCCCCGAACACTCTCTCTCTCTCATCTCTCTCTCTCTCTCTCTCTCTCTCTCTCTCTCTGTCCGTCTGTGTGTGTGTGTGTCTGTCTGTCTGTCTGTCTGTCTGTGTGTGTCTGTGTCTGTCTGTCTGTTGTCTTCTCTCTTTCTCTCTCTCCTCTGAGAATAGATATAAGCGGGAGAGAGGAAAGAAGGGGAGGTAGTGGGAAGAGAGAGGAGGGGATGACGGTAGAAGAGAGAAGGAGGGAAGAGGGAGAGCCTCTCCCTCCCTCCCGCTTAAATCTATTCTCTCTCCCTTCATGCCTCCCTCCCTTCCCTCTCTCTCTCTCTCCCCCCTCTCCTTCCCTCCATCCTCCCTCTCGCCCTCCCTCCCTCCCTCCTGTTCACACCCTCCTCTTTCGCTTAGGGCCCGCTTCTTACTGCCGATGTCCTCTCTACCGTATGCATGTGAGCGTGAGCAGGATTGAAACTGTAGTCATCAGCGTGCTTGCACGTCTGTTTATCGGCGTGTTTGCACGCGCATGACCTCTGAGTGTGTGTGTGTGTGTGTGTGTGTGTGTGTGTGTGTGTGTGTGTGTTTTCGAGTCAGAAGTCTTTGGCAAAGCGATGTTTTCGGTGCACTTTATATGAAAGTCTTCTATTATCATCATCATCATCATCATCATCATCATCATCTTTATAATGATTATCATCATCATCATCATTACCATTCTTACTGTTATTATTTTCATCATCATTGTCATCATCATTATCATTTTTTTTATCATTATTATTATTATTACTCCCAGATCACGGGATCTTCACCATTTTCTATTTGATCAGCAATCCTGTTCTCATTCATTTTTCCCCCTACAGACAATATTCTTGTCTTTTGTAAGGGTGGAAGCGACGGCAAGGGGGGGGGGGGGGGGGGGGGGGGGGGGGGGATGGATGAGGCAGGGGGCTGTTGTTGTGTCTTTGTCCAGGTTCATCATTCCGCATGATCACTTCTGTATGATGAAGCAGCCTCCCATGAGAGTCTGCAGTTTGCCTTGAGCACCCCCATCCCACCCCGCTACACCCCTGCCCTATTCCCCTCTGCATGATTCTCCTTTCTCACACGCGTGCTCTTTTTTTTTTTTTTTTTTTTTTTTTTCAAAAATCCCACATTCATCTGCTTCTTTAGCTCCCATTTCCTCTGTCTTCCTGTGGAATCTTTTTCCCCGAGAGAAGGAGGGAGTTTTTGCATTAAGGAATCCTTTCGTCGATTTAGGAATCGGATAAAGAGAAGCCTGGTTTCAGTGATTTGTGCTTCCTCGTAATAGGCTTTTGTTAATGCACATAGACTTTTGTTAAAGTTCATATGCTATTGTGAAGGTCCATAGACTGTCGTGGACATCCAAGGCTTTTGTTAAGGTCCATAGACTTCTGTAAAGATCCTTAGGCTTTTCGTGGACATACAGAGCGTTTGTTAGAGAGTGTAGGTTTTTGTTGACGTCCTTAGGTTTTTGTTGACATTCACAACAGAGTTACGGTCGCTGTGGGCAAGATGAAAACAGATGCGGAAATAAAGATGAGTAAGATGCATGTGGACGTATTGGCGCCCTTTTTCTTTCCAGTTTAATGTGTTTTTTTTTTTTTTCTACACTCCGGTTTTCGCCAGCCACATGATCATGTGTCTAAAAAAAAACTTCTATTGGAAACGTTTTCATAGGCATTATTTGTTTTAAAAAAAAAAAAAAGAAAAAAAGAAAAAAAAAAAAGGATCGAAAACCAAGCATTTCCCGTGGACCGGTACTTTAGGTATTGCTGGAGACGTGCACAATACATGTCTACACCTACTTTTCCTTTCCTGTCCACAGCTGTATCACAACGCCTAAAATAGGGAGCTTGTGGGGGGAGGGGGGCAGGGGGGGGGGGGGGGGGGGGAGCTCTCGCTGCTGCTTTGCAGCTCCCTGTGCCGTCCCAGAGAATGACAAGATCAGTGTTGCTCTAGACACGTGTTTTTCTAGAGTACGCCAGGCTGGAAGAGGCTACACCTCGGGTCTACATCTTTGGTGCTGCTGCTAAAAGACACTGCTCCTCATCCCCACCCCCATCCCCACCCCACACCCCTGTTCCCTGGTCTTGGAATAGAGTGTGGAAATGTCACTGACTGCATCACACCCGTCTGCGTCGCCTTCATTCTTCCACAGCAGAGGAAGCATAACGAAAGCGTGCACGCGCGTGTATTCACACACACACACGCACCAGCACTTACGCGCATATGCACCCATACGCGTACACGCACACACATGCGCGCGCGCACACACATGCACACACACTCACGCATGCTCGGACGCACGCTCGCGCTCACTCGCACAATCATTCTCTCTCTCTCTCTCTCTCTCTCTCTCTCTCTCTCTCTCTCTCTCTCTCTCTCTCTCTCTCACACACACACACACACACACACACACACACACACACACACACACACACACACACACACTGAATCTCTCTCTCTCTCTCTCTCTCTCTCTCTCTCTCTCTCTCTCATCTGATATGCTATATAATGTCAATTACAATGGTTATTAGAATAATGTACAAATGTTTTTTATACAGTTATGGTGCTTCGAATGCCTTAGTTACTCTGAAATTTTTGCGAATTCTTCACCATATATCAATACATGCTTTTATGTGTTTTGTTTCTTCTTTAATATTATGATTATTTTTTCATGAGGGCAGAAAGCAAAGGAAAAATGAAAAGCTGCGAAGCTTATTTCTTTCACTTTCGGTAAAGAACAGTTTGACTTCACACACACACACACACACACACACACACACACACACACACACACATACACACACACACACACACACACACACACACACACGCGCGCGCGCGCGCGCGCGCGCGCATAGAACGCGCATGCGTGCTCAAAGAGGGATCTTAAGTCGACTATCCAACCCTGCGATATGCCACAGTACTCTTGTCAGTGCATGCAGAGTCATAGACATGATGAGGTCAGCCTGGCAATCATAAGACAGCAGACAGCATTCCAAGGGAATCAGAAGTACAGGGCGTGGTCTAGTTTCTCAGTCCCCAGGGGTGATGAAAGTGCTTGCCCGCTAGCCATACGCCGACAGACATTCTAGGAGTTAGGAACATTTTCCATCAGTTAGCTTGGATGGCCATACGTCTTTTATTTATGTTTTTATCACTGTTTTCTGTTTGTTTTTTTTTTTCCCCCACGTCGGCACAACACAGTTGACACCTATCTCTCACCCCCATCTCATACACCCTCTTTTGTTTCCACTGCAGTGTTTTAAACCCAACTGTACAAGGGTTGAGATTTGGCAGCAAGTTTTGTGAGTGATTTCCCCGTGAGAAAGCACGGTTGGCTGTGGGTCAGAATTGCCTTTCATTACCCTGGCACCCCTCACGGGAAGTAGGATGAGTCCAGCAGTGACACTGTTCCATCATATAGTGTGCTGCCGTTAACATGGCGACCCAGCTAGCCTCGTTGTGGAGGCAGCGACAGACGTCACGACCCCTCAGACCAGTCACCGAGGCCCTGTTTGTCTGGTTTTTATGGTTGAAGCTTCCCTCTGATGTGACAGTTTATACAGCTTGCCTCACTTCACTTTGGATGGGACTGACGACATGTCTGTCCTGATGAAGGATGAACGAAAGGTGGGGGGGGGGGGGGGGGGGGGTGTCCTCCATCACCCCAAAGAGATTGCTTGGCGGGGATATGAATATTCACGAGGTAAACCTGTTCATACACTCTTCTCTCGCTCATGATGTTGCCTGGTGTTCCTTCTGCTAGCTGAAACGTGTGTCTTTGCCGAGACAAGGTATATTACCTTCAGGAAAAGTCGGCAGATGATTTCTTCGCACACATGTTACGGACAGAAAACAGAGCGCGTTGTTATCCTTGGTCTTTGTGTGCCGTCACGTCTCCGCTAACATACCGTATCTTTGGAGTTGCGCCAAACCTTGCCTGTGATGTGTGGCTGGCGTTGAGCACGTGCAAAACATCGCCGTGACTGTCTGCCGGTAATGCTTCGGTCACGGCGGCGGTGAGGAATTGACACCAGCGGTTACCTCTGACGTATGTAGGTCAGGAAACACATGATTCTGATCGAACGCATAGCGCCACGTGAAAGCAAGCTGGAGAAAGCCCACATCTGCGCGTCTTGTTGGCAGCCTGAGAGAACGGCTTCCAAGGTAGAGTTCTCGTCTTAGAGGCTGGAGCAAGAGGCTGGAGAAAGCCCACATCTGCACGTCTTGTTGGCAGCTTGAGAGAACGGCTTCCAAGGTAGAGTTCTCGTCATAGAGGCTGGAGGTTGTCGATTCATGCGCCAGCTCGGATTATCTGGTGAAACAGCTTGCGGTCTCTGGTGAGGAGAGGAGCAGAGTCCAACGACAATGGCGCAAGCAACCGAGTTTCAGCTGGATCTGGTGGCAAAGGAACACACGTGAACGTCATTTGGCTTCAGTGTCGGCATTCTCCTCGGGTGTCTGATAGCTTCGTGGGTAAGGGTCCGACCATCCAGGAGTTGCGGGGTTGAATCACGACAGGCTCCATCCTCTTTGCTTGTAACACATGAAGGAACGCTCGTTACCACCTCCTGCCTAACTGCCCCTCCCCCCCCCCCCCCCCCCCCCCACTCCACTCACCCCTCCGCAGGCGCCCTTCCCATTCTCATTGTATGACAAATGTCTCCTTAAAAGAGTTTTCTTTTGTGGAAACGTTTGGATCCATTTCTGAAACCACTGCGGTGCAAAAGGTGTAGTGGTTTGTTTTGTTTTTAACATTTAAAATGAGTAATTCAGTTTTAATTACACTGATTTACGGACCTGAATTCTTGTTGAAGAACAGGGATTGGATTCTCTCTGTCTCAGTCTTTGTCTGTAAGTCTGTCTGTCTCTGTCTGTCTGTCTGTCTGTCTCTCTCTCTCTCTCTCTCACACACACACACACACACACACACACACACACACACACACACACACCACACACTCTCTCTCTCTCTCTCTCTCTCTCTCTCTCTCTCTCTCTCTCTCTCTTCATCCCTCCCTCCCTCCCTCCCTCCCTCTCGCACTCGCTCTACCTGTCTGTCTGTCTCCTCTCCATTAGACTGAATTTATTGATGATGCACACAGCATGGGTGCTTTCGCTCGTGTTTCATGTGTAATCTTTTCTTTCACTGGAAAAAAGGTTTTTAATTTATGTATTTGATGTTTGTGTGTTGATTTATGGGTTTATCTATCCGTTTCTGGCACAGATATGGGCTGCATACGTGACAAGGCTTTAAAACGATGTTCCTAATAAAGCTAGTGCCATTTCCTGTCTGTCTCTTACATATTCATTTTCATACTGTTTTGTTTATTGTTTTATTTGTTTAACACTTGCTTCCCTTCCTCATCGTCGTCGTTTTATATTCCTCCCCTCTCCCCCCACACTCTCTCTCTCTCCCTCTCTCTCTCTTTCTCTCTCCTCTCTCTCTCTCTCTCTCTCGCGCGCGCGCGCGCGTATGTGTGTAAGAATAATGTGTTGCACCGTGCATTCTTGACTGTTTCAGATTCGTTACATCTTGCTTTCTTTCGTCTGCCTTCATTTTCTTTTTCTGCCCCAACCCCCTTTTTCCCCTGAGCTTTTTGTCGGTCTGTGTCCACTTTCATTCTCTAAGTCAGGTTCTCTCTCTCTCTCTCTCTCCTCTCTCTCTCTCTCTCTCTCTCTCTCTCTCTCTCTCTCTCTCTAGTACTTCTCGTCAGACTTAAGTCCACAGACTGATACGCTTTCAGGGTAACAGAAGAGGATCGGGAGGAGGAGGGAAGATGAGAGGGTCCTGGCAGTGTGATTTACTACTTACTTTGAGAAGGGGGGGGGGGGGGGGGGGAGGTGAAGTGAGAGAAAGAAGAGAGGAGGAGCAGCCGGCATGTCCATTAAGCTGCAGCAAGGGGCTAAAAGTGTATCTCAGGCAAAGAGCACTCCGACCAGCTTAAGCTTGTCCATTTTGCCAGTTTTAAGGGGAAAGTGCTGCAAATGTCGCCGCCCGAAAGCGCCGAGGATTTTAATCTCTCTCTCTCTCTCTCTCTCTCTCTCTCTCTCTCTCTCTCTCTCTCCCCCCACCCATCCTACCATTTGTGTCAATATGTGCGCGTGAACGTGTGACGGAGAGCGGGTTAGAATGGGGTAGGAGGGGGCAGGAGGTGAGTGTGGATGTTGATGTCTTAGGTTGGGTTTTGTTTGTTGTTTGTTTTTTTTACCCGTAAGTCGTCCCCCCCCCCCTCCCCGCCAAACGTAGCTTGATGAAATGCAAGAAAAAAAATGCCCCCCATTCATGAATAAATGATAAAGTGGAAAATGAGGACATTGCCAGTGGAAGCTGTGTTGATGCAAGAGCGGAAAGTATTGGCCATGTTTACGCCATCCCCAAAGATGGGGGGTTTCGGGTTTTCTGTCCGTACAACTGCCATTGATTTTCCTGTAATGTGTGCTCAATAGCAATCGCGGTGTTGGCAGGAATGCCCTCCCTGCTGAGTCTCTCCTTTTTTTTTTTCTCTGCCTCTAGGGATGGAACCCTCCTCTCCGCTTCCCTAAAGAAAAGTGTCATATTGAGAAAAGACATGTTATATCGTCCAAATTGGCAAACAGCAGCAAAAATGTAGGGGTGGGGGGTGAGGTAGCTCGGGAGAGAGATGGCGGTGTGAATGAGGGGGGTGGCACGAAACACATGACAAGTGCCCCTCCCCCCTCTCTCTCTCTCTCTCTCCCTCCCCCCCCCCCCCCCCCCCCCCCCCCGCTATGGACAGGGGCTGGATAGGGGCAGTCTCTGTGTGTGTGTGTGTGTGTGGATATCACGTTTTTTTTTTTTACTTAGTTTCTTTTTTTTTCGTTCCCGGCCAAGCTAGACCCTCAATCCAGTTAAGGCGAAGTCGACGGCCCGCCGCAGAGAGACTCCACCGGTCTTCACAGAATGAAAACAGTGGCGAAGAGAAGATTGGGGGAAAACAAAAAAAAATCACAAAGAGATTGGGAAAAAGGTTAAAGAATAAAAAGAAAAAAAAAAAAAAAAAAGATGATGAAAGAAAAACGACCACAAAGAGAAATCGGACACTAACGATCACGAAGGTGGGTTAGGGAAAAAAAAAACAAAAAAAAACGGCTACTCAGGAGGACGGTGGAGGCGGACGGGTATGGCGGGGAGAGTGTGAAAATGGGAGGGGGGGGGGGGGGGGGGGGGGGGGGACTAGTAGAAAAAAAAAATGTCTGTCCATCATCGGCGATGTTCTAAGGGCTGTCGCTCTCCTGCTGAAATGCAAGATGTCATTTTGACCACTGACTAGATTCAAAGATAATGAAGCCAGAGAAGTAGGAGTGAAGAACGCTGAACATGATTTGCGTCATTCTGGCCATTGCATGGCTTCTTTCAAGCGCTAGCCAGTCTGAGAGAGGAGGGTCGGAGTGAAGGAGGCAAGGGAGGGCAGGGCGGGGAGGGGGGGGGGGGTGGCAGCGGGGGAGGGTGGGGGAGACACACTGGAAGCAGCAAGGGACGAGTGGCGGTGTTCCATGACTCCGAGGCCTGGGGTCACCTGCTGGAGCTGCATTCAGACTGTCAAGCTCAACACAGAGCGTTCTTATCTCCATAAGGATTGAAATCTTCCAAAGGCAGAGTAGGGCGGACTACCAAGAGAACAAGCAAGAGAACAAAATCAGTCAACACACACACTCCCTCCCTCCCTCCCCTCCCCCTCTCTCTCTCTCTCTCTCTCTCTCTCTCTCTCTCTCTGTCAAGGGCCCCCAGAGGCAACCTATGACGTGCACTCAGTGACAGGGTGTTTACCTTCGAGGTAAATCCAGCGTGTCTATGCGCAAAGGCTGACCGACCCCTCGGAGCAGGCGAGAAGATCGAGCGTTCATAAGCGCCCACCTAAAAAGCGCGTATATCTTTTGCTTGCCAAGGAGAGCGCATTTTCATGCCCGAAAAGCGCCGCACACGTTACTTTTGTGCTAATGAGCGCGCGTGGTTGAAGAGCTATGTTCTTCTCTTTGCCCAGGAACATTTTGTTTATTGTGTTGGCGCACCTTGTCGAGACTGTCTCCTTGAGTTCATGCTCACAGCGAAAATGCCTGAAATGATGCCGGCAGTACTTCAGTGAACGAGCGACGACTGTCTTTTGAACCTCCCCTCCCCGTTAACTGATAGTAAGTTCAACTGGGCGTAATGATCAGTCATATTTCACATGGTGCTTTTTGGGGGGACATAGACGGGCTGGCTTTTGATTTCAACATGCGCGCTTCTTGGCTCCGTCCCCAAAGAGTGCCCTGTGTGACATGATGTTTGGCACGCGCGCTCATACTGAAGAATTAGTTAGAAAGCGAGTGTCAATGGACCAGCAAACCTAGCAGCAGCAACATACGTTAGGCGATAGAAGGGGAATCATGTGTCACCGGGTGGGGGGGAGGGGGGGTCGGACATACCACAGTGTGATGCCAAAGGTATGTGTGTCTGTGTGTCTGCAGTCTCCACGCCTCATGGTCTGTCGACTTTCAGGCTTGACTGCAGACCGCAACCAATAACGGAAGTTCCAAGGGGAGGAGGGAGTGGGGATGGGGGGTGGGGTTGAGGGAAGGAAAGAATAGAACAAGAGGTCCCGACACGCGACTCGACTGCTTCCGATCCTCTTCTCACGTCGCCTTTCATTAACCCTCTCTCTCTCTCTCTCTCTTCTCTCTCTCTCTCTCTCTCATCTCTCTCTCTGTCTGTCTCTCTCTCTCTCTCTCTCTCTCTCTCTCTCTCTCTCTCTCTCTCTCTCTCTCTCAGTCTCTCTCTCTCTCTCTCTCTCTCTGCTCTCTCTCTCTCCTCTCTCTCTCTCTCTCTCTCTCTCTCTCTCTCTCTCTCTCTCTCTCTCTCTCTCTCTCTCTCTGCTAAAAACCAGTCTCTCTCTCTCCTCTCTCTGTCCGTCTCCTCTCTCTCCTCTCTCTCTCTCCTCTCCCTCTCTCCCTCTCCTCTCCTCTCTCTCTCCCCCTCTCTCTCGCTCCATCTCTCTCTCTCTCTCTCTCTCTTCTCCCCCCCTTCTCTCCTCCTCTATCGTATCTCCTCTAAAAACCAGTCTCTCTCTGCCCCTCCTCCCTTTCTCTCCCCCCCCCTCTCTCTCTCTCTCTCTTTCTCTCTGCCTCTGTGTGTGTGTGTGTGTGTGTGTGTGTGTGTGTGTGTGTGTGTGTGTTGTGTTCCCATCCCTTCGTAAAAGAAAAAAAAAGAAGAAGAAAAAAAAAATAAGAGGGAAAAAAAGTCCGGTTGAAAGCCTCGGTCTACGGAGACAAGTTCCCAAATGGCTGTGCGGTGCCCATTAGGAGAGACTTAAGCGCTGCGCTACGATGCTCTTCTCCACGTACGTCTCCTGACAACCAGGACGGCCACACGAGGACTGCTTGCCTCATAATTCCCGCCTCTTTCCTCGTTCCTTGGTATCCCCCAGTCTTTATAACAAAGGAGTGACTGAGTGGACAGAGAAAAACAGGTGTTGCAGGTCTGAATCATCATCACCCACACTCCCCCCTCCCTCCCTCCCCGTTCCCCCCCGGCCCCACCCGTCCCACCTTCGCTAGCCAGCAAGCACTTTGTGTCCATCGTCAGCAGGCGTGTTATTATCTAACAGAGCGACCAACCAGTCCTAACGTTTTTTCAAACAAAATCGGAAGTATGGGCGCTGAAGCAGCAACAACATTCCTACGCTATTAGCACTCCGTCTGTTGGTCCAGTCATGAAAGATTACGGTCAAGTTTGTGGTGTCAGCTTTTCAAGTGAGGCTGACAAAATGGGGAAGCGGAGGGAGATGAAGAGGAAAGGGGAAAAAAAAAAGGGGGGGGGGGGGGGGGGGGGGGGGGGGGGGGAACGAGAACGAAAAAAGAAAGAGATGAAAGACATAAAAGAGCAGTATGGAGGAAACCGGAAAAAGATGTGTCGTTGAAAGAGGCCAGTGTTGGGATCACCCGCTCTCGCACTCTCCTGCGTCGTGAAGTTTTGAACAGTGTGGCTCTGTTCATGTGTGCAAAAGGCGTCGTCCAATGACTGCCGGCCGCACTTCACGAGCTTTTTTTTTTTCTCCCGGTGGGGGGGGGGTGGGGGGCGGGGGGAGTCAGGCCTATTGTTTTAAAGGAACGTGTCTTGGAAATCATTAGAGACTAGGAGATGGTAGTGGCCTCGCCTGAGGTGTCTTGGAAAGGAAGCCGTTGATGTCTGTGTGTGATGGATAGGGTGGTCATGGTGGGTGGGGGTGATGGTTGCGCAAGGCAAGTAGACGACATGGAGAGATGAGTGTACTGGGGACGGGCCTGGAGGGCGAGGATCTGTCGCCCGTCGTGTTGTGTTGGAACTAGGTAACTGTCGGGTTTTACTTTAAAAGCTGTCGCGTTATGTGATGGTGAGCTTGTGTCTCTATCTTGGGGAGAAGTGGTCGAGTTTTCAGAGGGGGGGAGGGGGGGGGGGAACCGATGTAGCTCTCTCTCTCTCTCTCTCTCTCTCTCTCTCCTCTCTCTCTCTCTCTCTCTCTGGAGGAAGAAAAAGGAGGAAGCAAAATCCTTTCTTACCCAAATGTGTTGCCTCGCGAGTATGAGCACTGCTACGTCCTAAATTCCGTCTTTTTTTTTCCCTCCCTTCAAAACTCCTAGTCTCATTTAAAAAAAAAAAAATATATATATATATATATATATATATTCTTAATTTAATGTTCCCACTTTCTTCATCTCCACTCCCCACCCCCACCTTTTTTTTTTCAAATCTTTGTCATTACTATGATGATGGAAGAATTGTTAGCCTGCACTTGTTTTTCCCCCACTACTTAGTTGTTCAGCATTACACACACACGTACACACACACACACACACACACACACACACACACACACACACACAGAGAGAGAGAGAGAGAGGAGAGAGAGATAATAGGTGTTACAGGTCTAAACCACACCTACACTATTCCCCCATCCCGTCTTTTGCAAGTTGACCGCACTTTTCTGTCCATCGTCAACAGGTGAGACACCTAACAGAGCTACCAAAAAAATGCCCAGACCTTTGCCATCACCCATTCCTCATTAAGTAACAGGAGAGAAAAAAAAAGTCCTATTAAGCGCTTAGTCTGTCTGTTCAGTCATGCTGTATTGATGAAACAGAAAAAAACAGGAGGATGAGGGTAGGGAGGAAAAGAAGGAGATGGGACGATGGGGGAACAGAAAGGGGAAAGAAAGAAAAGGGAAAATGAAGAAAAATAGAGTAAAAGATTTTTATGTGTACAGCAAACAAGGCATGTGGTTTGGGGATGGTGTGTGTGTGTGTGTGTGTGTGTGTGTGTGTAGTGCGGTGTGGTGTGGTGTGGCGTAGTGTAGTGTGGTGTGCTCGAAGGAGGACTGCATACAAATGAGTCCAAACTACTCGAAACAAACGAGAAACCTTCTGTCGGCCACTGTCACGGCCACGTCCTCTTCCCACCGCTCTCCTCTCTCCCACTCCCTCCTCTCTACCGTGATGCATTGTGTGTAGAACTCGGCCACTTCTCACACAACAACAAACGCCCCAGTGTTTTCCTGTGTTGTTTCTCTGATGTGCGAACAGCTCGGGCAGGGGAGAGCATCAAAGGAACCCAGTAGCTCACGCTAGTTATACATTGGGCTGTGTACATTACGGCCTTCAGCGTGTTGCCTTTGACAAAGGGCGAGATAGAGGCGTTCGTTGGTTTTGATTTTGTTACTGCATTGAAGGAATGTGTGTTTGAGCTGCTTATGTGGGTTGAGATGGTTGGAGCCTAGGACAGTAGCGGGTGGTGACGGCCCCATAGAGACTGCATGGGAAGCGAGTCGTGTGTGTGTGTGTGTGTGTGTGTGTGTGTGTGGTGGGGGTAAGGGGGGTGAAAGTGGTAGTGAAAGCCCAGGGTTTGCACAAGGTGATGTCAGTTGGGAAAACTCGGGAAAGGGAGAGTATGGGCCTTCAGATCGAAGATCTGTTGCCTGTGTTTGTTTTAGTAGGTTTTATTTATGTATTTATTAACCTATTTATTTGTTATTTTATTTATTTATGTATTTATTTATTTATTGTTTTTCATGTTGAAGGCAGTCATCCGTTGTGATGATGAAACTGTGTTTGTATAGGGAAGATAATGTCAGGCTTTAAAATGCTCTCGCTGTCTCTCTCTGTCCCCCCCCCCCCCCCTCCCTCTCCCTCTCCCCTCTCCTCTCTCTCTCCCTCTCTCTCTCTCTCTCTCTCTCTCTCTCTCTCTCTCTCTCTCTCACTCTCTCTCTCTCTCTCTCTCTCTCTCTCTCTCTCTCTCTCTGAAATACTGCAGCCGTCATCTTAAACCCTCAGCGTTTCGCTCCCTCACACCTTCCACTCCCTCTTCGTTTCTGCATGGCTTGTAGTGAAGACTGAATGCAGTTCGTGTCGTAGCCTTGCTAAGCTAGGTAGTTTTGGCTGACACTCCGGACAGAGCTGACTTCACGTGATAGCTGATGTGGACCGGCAGTAGTGGTTTGTGTGTGTGTTTGTTGTTTTGTTTCGTTTCGTTTTGTTTTCCCTTGGAGACTCTTTTTCTCAGTTTCTTCTCCACCATGTCGCGCGAGGCGTCCCTGAGGTGATTGTGTATCGCCGGCATCAGTGCGGCCGACATTAAAAGCTTTTAGTTCAACGACCCGCCAGTCGTGGCGGATTGAGCCATGCAGGGGGACACAACTGGACACACTCTACCAAGAACAATAGGCCGACACACTACTCCTCGCCCGCGCCACCGCCTGGTACGGACAACCCGCGAAAACATATTAACAGCTGCCAACTTAAGAGAGAACAATGCTGCATTGTGTGCTGCTGTTGCTGATTAACGCTTGGGGTTTTGTTTTTCCGTTAGTCCTACCAGAAGCAGAGAAAAGGGCGATAACCCTTTTAGCGTAAAATTGATTATAACCTTTTTTAAGCGACGATTGCAGCGATGGGTTTTTCCCTAAGCGGCGGAAAATGGTTAGTTCTAAATTATTCCGTTTCGGAGGATGTAAAGAACGTGGACATTACGGCAGGCAAGCTGGAGCTTTGTGGTTGATTGGCTTGCCTTCGAGATGAGGTCAGTAGCCCCCCTGTGACAGATTTACGCCAACCATTTTCAAACTGTTGGGTTTGAATGCTTACGAAGACGATACTGCACGTTGTCCTTCCCAGCTCAAGGTGGAACCTCCAGCACCAAAGACGAAGAACCTATAACGGTCCAAAGTCATTCCGTGCTCATCTACGGGCTCATGGGTGTGTTATTGCGCCCCCCCACCCCTCCCCCCAGATGTCAACACCCCGTTAATGCTTTGTGACTGACATTTTAAAAGTGTTTACGCCTGGAAAAAGGAGGAAAGTTGTCTCTGTCAGGTTGCAAATGTCTTCGTTGAAAAAAAAAAAAAAGGAGGCATATTCGTCTGTATCATAGTTCGTCGAATAGTGAGCTGTGAAAGGCTGCATTGATTCACTAAAAAGACAACTGCTGAGAAAGAACAACGATCCTGTGCAATGGGGATATAGTTGCGTCTAACGAGTCTTCCTCGAGGAAAATAGCGAGGGGGAAAAAAAAAAAGGAAAACAGTCACCATCCGTAGTATCCCAGCTATTGTCATAGGGATCACAGCTGTCTTTTATGTTTTCCTGAGGATAATACTCGTATTCTTGAGCATCACAATTTGTTTTCCTTGGGATAATGACTGATGTTGAGAAAGACAGAACCCCAGGCTGTGAAGCACCTGCTGGTCTCTCTCTCTCTCTCTCTCTCTCTCTCTCTCTCTCTCTCTCTCTCTCTCTCACACACACACACACACACACACACACACACACACACACACACACACACACACACACACACACACACAGAGAGAGAGAGCCAGCTAGAGGATCTGTTACATCGTGTGGTGTGGTCACAGGCCCGGGGTGGGGGGACCTTGCCGATGTTTTGGGCTTAATTTTCGCACCTTGGGAATCGTCTATTCTTTCAGCCAGTTGGCAGTAACCATTCCCCCCCACCCCCCACCCCCACCCCCGAAGGACGCGGTATTTCTATCGGTGGTTACAGACGCACAAAAGCCATAAAAAGAAGGGGAAAAAAAAAACAACAGGAAAACAGAAAAAAAAAGATCGAGTATGATCCTACCTCGAGCCCACCTGCACACCCGAACTGAACTGGGTGTGTGAAACCCCGAAGAATTTGACTGGCAATGTGAAAGCCTCTTCACTTTAGGTGAGGAAACCCAGGTTAATCACTGGAGTCGTTTTGTAAGTAAACAGCAGAGACAACAGGAAATACAGTAGTGAGCGGGGAGAGAGAGAGAGAGAGAGAGAGGGGGGGGGGGGGAAATGGAATGAGAGTTTTAAAAAAATGAGCTGGACCTCATCAACCACAATGGACATGTGAGTTTGGGATGGGGAGAGAGGTCGGGGTAGGGGGGCAGGTGGAAGTGTGGGAGGGAATGTCGTCGGGGAACAGTGCGTCAGAACATCCATACAAGCACTTAATGTAATAAACGAAGAAGTAATCCAGTTAGCAAAAAATC
>JADBJO010001183.1:102500-182500 GCA_016801955.1 Conus betulinus
AGAACTCAACTTAGACGTTTTATACGGATATAATGACAAGTTTGTAACGGTTCGTCCATGCTTAGACGAGAGAGAGAGAGAGAGAGAGGGGGGGGGGGGAGAAGGGTGGAGAGGGATGTTTGTGGTGTGTGTGTGTGTGCGCTTGCTTGCTTGCTTGCACGTATGTGTGTGTTTGTGTGTGTGCGCAAGCGTGGAAATAAAAGCAGAAGCAGTAAAGTCAGAAATGCGGACAGTTTTTAAATAAAATTTTAAAAAAAAAAGCAAAAGACAAATAGCAACGGAAAGTCAGACATAGAGGTTTTAAGATGTTAAAGGATCAGACAGGCAGGAAGAAGAAAAGCCATAAGAGACGCACTCTCTAATCCATACTCTTCTCTCCTGGACCGCGGCCCCCCCCCCCCCCCCCCCCCCCCCCCACACACACACACACACACTTCTTCCCCTCCCCAGCCACTACTCCCCCATCTTGCCCTCGGCCTTCTCTCCTCTCTAGTCTCCCTTATCGCTGTCATTGTCTGTGACCAGGGGGAATAACTACTACTACTACACACCTGTCTGTCTTTCCTGCTGTCTTTTCTTTGCCGATTTTTTCTGTTTTACATTGACCTGGCGTTAGGGAGCTCGCATCATACTTCTACAACGCTTATTTTCTTACCATAGGTAAGCTACTTTACCTTGCATTAAAAGTTCTGGTCGCATAATTCACGTTACACGACTGATTTTAGAATGATGGGAAGAAATGGCATTTAGTTTGAACTAATTTGGTAGACATCCGGAATAG
Source organism: Conus betulinus (assembly GCA_016801955.1). NCBI lineage: Eukaryota > Metazoa > Mollusca > Gastropoda > Neogastropoda > Conidae > Conus > Conus betulinus. The sequence goes on from JADBJO010001183.1 coordinate 103,282, forward strand.
AATCAGGGAGTAGTAGAGCCGGGGAGGAAGAGGGGTGGTGGGGGGCGGCGCGGATACTCCAGGCATTAAAAGGTTGGGTGGAAGGGGGTGAGGTGTGAGGGTGGGTTGTCTGTTGAGGGTGAGGGAGCAGTGTGTCTTGTTCAAGGTGCTGTCAGGTGAACCGGTCAGGTAAGTCTCTGATTCTTGGTCACTGCCAGCCCGTGGGTCTCCCCGTCTTACTCCACATATACTCGCTCTCTCTCTCTATCTCTCTCTCTGCGCTCTCTCCCTCTCTCCTCCTCCTCTCTCTCTCTCTCTCTCTCTCTCTCCTCTCTCTCTCTCTCTCTCTCTCTCTCTCTCTCTCTCTCTCTCTCTCACGTGTGCTCGCATGCGTGCGCGCGCAGACACATTCACACACACACACACACACACACACACACACACACACACACACACACACACACACACGCACGCACGCACACAAACACACTTACTTCAAGAACTCCTTTAATTTCTGGCACTTCCAGGCAGAAAGCGGGAGCAGCAGTTTGCCGACAGAGGACAACCGAAAGCAGACTGAAGACGGCGCGGGGTTGACGGTGACGTGAAGTGGAGACAGATCTTAATGAAAGAAGTTGGTTCACTCTCAGGTAGCACGGGCACGCTGTCGGCAACTGAAGAGACTATCGGAATTCCGCCCCCGTCTTCATTAGTTTGTCCCTTTACATACATGTCTCGCACACATTGATCAGTCGATTTTTTTGAATGCATGCATCAGTCAATCGGTTTGCTTTTTTTTTTTTTTTTTTTTTTTTTTTGTACACGAGAGTGGTTTATGAAAGATCGCCTTGCCTGTGTGGCAGCAGGCACCTTGTGGCGGAGACAGTCGGCGTTCAGTGTGTGTGGAGCTTAAAGTTTATCGCCAGCTCGGGGGCGATCAAGGGAGTTAGAATTCCCAACAGCTCTTTTTTTTTTTTTTTAAATTTTCTGTGCCATGTTCTGTTCTATCGACTCGCATATTGATTGATACATGGAAATTGTTTTATTGCATTATGTAGCATCTCTTTCTTCTCTCCCTTCCCCCTCCCCCCCTCCCCCCCCCCCCCCCCCTCCCTCTCTCTCTCTCTCTGTCTCTCTCTCTCTCTCACACCTCTCTCTCTCTCTCTCTCTCTCTCTCTCTCTCTCTCTCTCTCTCTCTCTCTCTCTCTCTACCACCTGCTGAATGAACTGGCCTGCTAGAGTGACAGATGGGTTTTTTATTTATTAAGGAATGTGTGTGTGTGTGTGTGTGTGTGTGTGTGTGTGTGTGTGATAAGAAAGAGAGAGAGAGAGCGAGATAGAGAGAGGGGGGGGAATGACCTGAAGACATTTCGCAGCCATACAGATGCTTACTGTCATGAATCATATACATGGTAAACTCTCTCTCTCTCTCTCTCTCTCTCTCTCTCTCTCTCTCTCTCTCTCTCCTCTCTCTCTCCAGTCTGGGAGTCTTCGCCACTTGTTCTTTAGCTCATCGGGGTAATAGGTCGTTAGTCTCGCCATCTATCCCATCCCTCTATCCCTTCTCTGTCTCTGTGTCTCTGTCTGTCTCTGCCTAGCTGTCTGTCTGTCTCTTCCTCTCTCTCTCTCTCTCTCTCTCTCTCTCTCCTCTTCCTCTCTCTCTCTGTTTGCATGCTGAAAGACTGAAGAAGGGGGACGAAGGCTTTATACTAGGTAACGGCATTCACCGTGGAACAGGAAAGCCCGTTAATTGGACATCGAAGATTGGAGTGATATACCCTTTCCTGCGTAGAGCAGGAGTGACCGCGTTGTCTTCCCGTCGTCTTCGTTTTGTTCGCAGTGTAGAAAGTTAAAGTTACCCATCTCCCCCCTCATTCCTATCTCCCCCCCCCCCCCCCCCCCCACACACACACACACACACACACACACCTCCGTCCGTCCCCCCATACTCACACAAAGACAGCAGGCTTGGCATGCGGTCACCCCACTTCTGCCCTTTGTGTAACACCACACACAATTGCAGTTGACGCCAGCGGCTGCGAGTAAGGACACAAGACTCGCTGTGGTCTGGCACGAGGCCGACCTCTGTGGCCTCATCAATACTTATTGTTCTTCAGGACGGCTTTGGGCTAGTCGCCCTCGCTACACTTCCCGTGGCCTCTGGGTTAGTAGGGGAGGGTGATGAAGGGTGGGGGAAGGGGGTGGGGGGGAAGAGGTCGTGCCAAGGCTGATTGAGGACAGACTGTAGTCGAAGACTCCTCCCCCCTTCTTTCTCCCTCCATGCCACCCCTTCCTCCCGGGCCCCCTACTATCGCCCTGTCAGCCGGTCTGCTCTCTTTATCTCTTTCCCTGTGTCCCCCTACTATCGCCCTGTCAGCCTGTCTGCTCTCTTCATCTCTTTCCCTGTGTCCATTATCCTGTTTTAAGTTTCATCACACTGATGTGGTGTCTGTCTGTCTTGGTTTACCTCAGAATCTCTGTCTCTTTCTCTCTGCTCTGTCTTTGACTGTCTGTCTGTTTTTGACTGTCTGTCTGTCTCCTATCTGTCTCTGTGTGTGTGTGTGTGTGTGGTCTCTCTCTCTCTCTCTCTCTCTCTCTCTCTCTCTCTCTCTTATCGTATCTCTGGCGTGTGTGTGTGCGCGCGCGCGCGTGTGTGCGCGCGCGCGCGCGCGCGCGTGTGTGTGTGTGTGTGTATGGCCTGACAAAGCACGTTTCTCATGCTGACAGGGAGAGAGTGACACCAGGTCAGCTCGATATATTTTTTTTTTTTTTTTAGTGCGTTTGTTTGGGAGGGGAGAACGAAGTCAGCAGACGGGGGAGGTAGAGGGGATGTATGCTGTAAGAGAAGGTGTTAGTGTGTTTGTGGATGATTTGGAGACTTAGGCCTGTCTGGACTTCACTGTCTGCTGGCAGGATGTATTGTGAACCTCAGAGACGGTGTGGCAAAAAGAGAGAGAGAGGGAGGGGGGGGGGGGGGTGGGCAGATGGAGAGAGAGACAGGGGGGAGACGGAGACTGTCTTTGTCAGTACAACACTATGTTAATCTGACAGTAATGGTTTCAGTCAGTCAGTCAGTGGCAAAAGGGGCATGAATTGACAGCCATGAATACATGTGGAGCCCAACGGATCTCTCCACTATTATTATTCCTGTGCCGTATGTGTGTGTGTGGTAGGTGAAGGGAATGGACGAGGGTGGTGGGGGTGGTAGACGGGGGGGGGGGGGGGGGGGGGGGGGGGGGAGGGGGGGAATTCGTTTCAAGGTGATGTGGACAGCTTGTCTTAGCTCCCTTTCTGTTTCGTCTTCCAGCTGTCTTCTTCCCTGTCTTCTTCTTGTTCCTCAGGTCCTCTTTCTCATTTTGTCACTTATTCCGTCTTCTTTCTTCTTCTTCTGTACTTCCCTCTTCTTTAGACTGCACAGTCCTGCCAAACACAGACTAGCATTTGAACTGAGTGAGAGTTGTTTCCCTTCGTTTCTTCTTCGCCTTCGCCCAGAGGTTTCTGTTTATCAGTTCAAGTGTTTCCGCCCCCTCCCCAACATCATCTGTCATGCAACAGCACATTGAAGATTACCTAGACATGCAGTTCTAAGCGAGGTTGCCCCCAGAACGGACATGGAACGCAAGGGCGGCGTGCAGGGTGAGGTGCTGACAGTGTTCTTTCAGTGTGGCCAGCTGCAGCGGAAGCTGTGACAGAGGTGGAGGAGAGTCTTCAAGGTCCCGCAATCAGGGAGTCAGGTCCCTCAAGTTCATGCTGTCTGCAGCGCCCATGGCTGCCTGGAGCCTGTCTGTGGGTCGTTCGTCTGTAAAGACGTCAGTCAGTTAAGGGAAGAAGCTCTCTCTCTCTCTCTCTCTCTCTCTCTCTCTCTCTCTCTCTCTGTACGTTTGTAGTGTTTTATATTTATATTCTATTCATAGTTTAAATGATTTCATTTTTCTCTATGTCTTTCCATCTCCCTGTTTCTGTCGCTGTCTCTGTGTCTGTGTCAGTCTTCTTTTTCTGTCTTTCTCTCTATAAGTCTCTCTCTCTCTTCCTCTCTCTCTCTCTCTCTCTCTCTCTCTCTCTCTCTCTCTCTCTCTCTCTCTGTCTGTCTCCCTCGCCCCGTCTTGTCAAGTTTTTACATTCCATTTATGTATTGACAATTTTATTTCATTAGTTCGTTTGATTGTATTAAGCATTGGCCTATGGCCTTTTCCATTAAATCAATGTCTGCGTGTCTCCGTCTCCCCCTGTCTCTCTCTCCATCTGCCCCCCCCCCCTCCCTCTCTCTCTCTGTCTCTCTCATCTCTCTCTCTCTCTGTCTCTGTCTGTCTCTCTCTCTCTCTCCCTCCTCTCTCCCCTCTCCCTCCCCCACCCCCGTCACCCTCTTCTTCCAACACGCGACCAGAGATGGAGAGGGCATGAAAAATGGAAGATGTGCTGATGAAAGAATGAGTGGAGGAGGATCGGGGTTGAATGTAGGGAGTAAGGGGGGGGGGGGGGGGGGGGGGGGGCAGGCGGGGTAGAGGTATAGACGAAGGTTGCCGTACCTTGCAATTTGTGTGAAGGAGAAAGGCGAGTGTCGCAGCAGGAAGCTCGTCACCTACCTGCCTGTCGGCCCCCCGACGGGACAAGCCGTCTCCGACATCCCCGGGGTTGGATGTAGCCCGACAAGGCCTGCAGTGGATGGGGGGGGGGGGGGGGGGATGGGAATGGTGTGTGTGTATTGTGTGTGTGTGTCCGTCCGTCCGTCCATCCGTCCGGCCAGAACCCCGGCTGCAAGGACATTCTGCACGGGCAACACGCCGCTCCTCCTCGTGTGACGTCCACTTCCTGGGCAGACCGAGCCAGGCGGGCTGACGGGAAATCAACCAGGGAGGATATGAACGGCAGGAGAAGGGAGGATGGGAAATGGGAAGGGGGGGGGGGGGGGGGTGGGGGGGGGTGGGGTAGGGGGGGGGGTAGGACAGTATGCTGGAATTAGGATAGATGCTGGTTTCATAGATTCTCTCTACCTCCCAGTTCATCAGTTTGGAAGTTGTTTTTTTTTTTAAGGGGGGTGTGGTGGGGGTGGAGAAAACGGATAAGGAAGTACATTAAGAATCCATTAATTTCCTTCCCGCCACTCTATCAAATTTCCCCTTCCAGCTCTTGAAGACGTCAGTCAGACAGATGGACAGACAGACGGACGGACCTTTCCTGCCATTTCTTAGATGGCTTTGCCAGAAAACGGACGCAGGGAGGCGGTGGGAGCAGCGAGAGTTGCGAGGAGAGAGAGAGAGAGAAAAAAAAAAAAGGGGTTAAAAAGATTACGGAAAACAAAGTCTAAATAGCCCCAGTGCGTGCAGACGGCCACTTTGACCGGACTGCGGAACGTAATGCTGATCACGATTTATGCCCTCAGATGAGGTAACCCGAGAGAGAAAGAAAGCCAAGAGACAGAGACAGAGAAAGAGAGACGATAGGGGGGGGGGGGGGGGGGGGGGGGTCGATTCTCTGTCACAAAATCGATGAAGAGGTGGGTGGGTGATGTGGGGGAGGAGGGGTTGATACAGAAGAAGCAGAATGCAAGGAGAGAAGAACAAAAATTGCAGAGACAGACAGACAGACTGTTGAGCTGTGGTGAATGGGATGGGGCAGGCTTGGGTGAGGCACAGACAGACTGCCAGGGAGGGAGACACAGACAGACTGCCAGGGAGAGACACAGACAGACTGCCAGGGGAGACAGAGACAGACAGTCTGCCAGCAAAGAGAGACACAGACAGACTGCCAGGGAGAGACACAGACTGCCAGACTGGGAGAGACAGAGACAGACTGCCAGGGAGAGACAGAGACAGACTGCACTAAGAGAGAGAGGGACAGAAACAGACTGCACTAAGAGAGAGGGAGACAGACTGCAGCAAGAGGGGAGACAGAAACAGACTGCACTAAGAGAGAGGGAGACAGACTGAAACAGCAGAGAGGACTGCACAGAAACAGACTGCACTAAGAGAGAGAGAGGGGAGACAGACTGCAGCAGAGAGGGAGACAGAAACAGACTGCACTAAGAGAGAGGGAGACAGACTGCAGCAGAGAGGAGACAGAAACAGACTGCACTAAGAGAGAGGGAGGGGGAGACTGCACTAAGAGGGAGAGGACTGCACTAAGAGAGAGGGAGGGAGACTGCAGCAGAGACGAAGACAGAAACGGACAGCGAAAGGAGAGATAGAAACAGACTCCCCAAGGGAGGTAGAGAGACCGACTGCCTACAGAGAGAAAAAGACAGACTGTTTAAAGAGAGGGATAGAGACCGTGACCAAGAGAGAGAGGAGGACATCTACCAGGAGAGAGAGAGAGAGAGAGAGAGAGAGAGAGAGAGAGAGAGAGAGAGAGAGAGAGAGAGAGACTGTAGCACAGAGAGAGGAGACAAATTTTGCCGAGGGAGGGTACAGTTACTGCCCCAGAGAGAGACGGAGACAGACCCCGAGAGACCGGCAGTGTCCAGTGCGGATCAGGCTGACGTCATTTCGTGTGCCCCCACCTGCCGGTCTGGTCAGTCAGTTTTGATGTGCGGCACCTCGTGTAACGCACAGGCCAGCAGTTCCCATGGAAAAACTAGGCGGAGTGTCAAACATGACACTGACTGGGCCTTGGGGGAAGAGGGGAGGGGAAGAGGGGAGGGGAAGGGATGGATGTGCGGCTGGTTTTAAGGCTTGTAAGGGAGGGGTGGGGGGTGGGGGGCTGGTACTGGTAGAAACTGATGTGATGCTATGGTGTCTGGGTGTGGGGAGATATGGGCAGTGCTGATGATACAGAGAGACAAACGTACGCTTCATGTACTGTGATATATGCTGTCTTGTGTGTGAGGTTGCGCTGGTAGAGATCGACCTGCTTGCACGTTCATGTAGGGAAGCGGTATCTGGCGTTTGTAGAAATGAATCGTTATACACACCCGGGTGTCGGCGTGTGTGTGTGTGTGTGTGTGTGTGTGTGTGTGTGTGTGTGTGTGTGCGCGCGCGCGCGCGCGCGCGTGTGTGTGTGTGTGTGTGTGTGTGTGTGTAAATTAAACAAACGATGGGATGAAATCTTTATTGCTGGTAAACAATTGGCTTGTCATTAAGACAGTGACTCGGCAAAGAGCCATAGAAACAAAAAACAAACACACAAAAGATGAGGGGTAGGGGGGGGGGTGACATAAATAAGATAAAAGGTGAAGATGGAGAAGAGGACGTTAAGGGGGAAATGATAATGAACAAAAAGAAAAAAAAAAAAATCGAGGGGGGGGGGGGGGGGGGGGGGGGTCGACTTTCATCTGGGGGAGCCCTCGGAGTCTGTTTCAACCCAGAACTGCATCCCCTGTCCAGTTCCGACTTTCGACCTCTGGCAAGGACTGATCAGCGGAACATGGTCGCGTGTTCTGGTCCATCCCTGGTATCCAGTGGAGATATGCCACCCCCTAATCCCGCGGTCTTCGCACCATCCAGGCATTGAGACTAAACCAAACGGCCTCCTACGCTAGCCAGCGTGGGGCAGAAAAAAAAAAAGAGAATCGAGAGGGAAGTCCTGTAAGAAGGAAATAAGGCGGGCGAAAATCGAAATGGATGAGTAAAGAATGTTGAATATAAGGGAAATCTTTGAGCTTACGCCAGGGGATTCAGGCAAGATGCAAGGGAGATCAAAGTGTGTTAAGGTATATCACTGTTACTATTTATATTATGTTCCAGGTTATTTGATGTAGTGATGTCAGAGGGGTGGGAGTAGGGAGGGGATGGGGGAGAGCCAAGTGTGAGAAAAGACATATCGACAGGCGGGCTTAAAAAAGAGGCACTAGGACACAAGTAGGTGCAGACACGCGCGCGCGCGCACACACACACACACACACACACACACACACACACACACACACACAACACACGAGTCAGGAAGGTAAGGGGTAGGGAAGGGATGGGAGGATTTAATACATTGGAATGAGAGAAAACAACTCTCTCTCTCTCTCTCTCTCTCTCTCTCTCTCTCTCTCCCGGAGTACAAGACTACAAACGCTCAACTGAAGATCGAGAGGAAGGCGATTGGAAGAAATGCGTTGAAGAGGGGGAGTTTGGGGTGGGGGGGGGGGGGGGGGGGCGCGGGTTTAAAAGTAAAAAAGGAATTGGGAAAGGAGGAGGAAAGAAATAAATGGGGGGGGGGGGGGGGGGGGGGGGGTTAGGGTATTTAGCTAGCTAGCTGTGAAAGTGGGGCTGTTTGTTGGTGCACGTGCATCTCCACCAAAAGACCCCTGGGAGAGGGGAGGGGAGGGGTGTCGGGGCAATGGGTAAACAAAGTCTGAGGGGCAAGGGGAGGGGGGGGGGGGGGGCGGGACCCGAAAAAAAACTGAGGGTGGCAGAGGGATGGAAGAAGTGTGGAGGAGGAGGAGGGTAGGAGCTGGAAGCGAGGAGATGGAAGCGTAGGAGGGATTGGGGGGGGGGGGGGGGGGGGGGGATAATGAAGGGGAAAAACAGTTTTCGTCTGTTTGGCACGATCAGTATGCATGGATGCTGGCGTGACCAATACATCTCTATCTGACTATCTGTAGAATCTGCGTACGTCTCTGACGTCTTTTCTCCCTACCTCCTCCCCTCCACCCGCTCCCTTCACCCTCGCTTCCTTCCTTTCCTCTTCTTTTATTTCTTCTCTCTCTCTCTCTCTCTCTCTCTCTCTCTCTCTCTCTCTCTCTCTTTTGTTGTTTTTTTTTTTTTCCAAACCGCTCTCGCCAGTCCCCCGCCCCCACCCCCGTCCCTCCCAACCTCCCGAGCTCCGTGGAGGATTTGTTTGGGGAACGTCCGTCTGATTCCGTTTGCCCAGTTGCTGACTGGAATAAAACGTCGTCGAGTGTGTACCTTCACCACTTTGGGAATAAGAGTGGCGGCAGTGTTGGTTGTTCGTCTCACTGGCACTGGCAGTAGTAAACAGTTGATGGAAACTACTGTTGGTTGTAGTGGTATTGGGATGGGGATCGCGGGTGGTGGTGGTGGTGGTGGTGGTGGAAACGGGGGGGGGGGGGGGGGGGTAACCGTTGCTATCTGGTCACTGGCGTAGATAAACATATAGACAATGATCATTGTCTTCATGTGAAATTCCAAGACGGAAATGTCCGTTATTCAGAGATACTGTTATGTCTGTACGTGTGAAATTACCTCACCCCCCCCCCACACACCCTTTTTTGTTGCTTTCTTTCATTTTTTTTCTTATTTATTGGTGGGGGTCCACTAGACTGGTCTGTCATTGATCGAACCACGGTCTGCAAACATTTCAAAAATGATCAGCCGACAAGCTGGCGCGCCGCAAACTTGCAGTCTTGAAATTTATGCTCTGTCCACTGAGAAGTGAAGCTGAAAGGGGGGGGGGGGGGGAGGGGGGGGGGGGGGGGCGGCACCCAGGGGGCATAGTTGGGAATTCGAGGCCCGTCGTGTCTTTTCTTTGATACGAGCTGTTGTTGTAAACGCTTCAGTGTTGGTTTTCTAAATCGCTCACACCGCTCACACCGATACACACAAATACACGCAAACACACGCGCGCGCACACACACACACACACACACACACTCACACTCACACACACACTCACACTCACACACACACACACACACACACACACACACACACCACACACACACGTAGGTGGACACGCATACACACGCGCGCGTGCGCGCGCGCGCGCACACACACATGCACACACACAGACACACACATGCACACCGGCCCAAGCCATTCGCAAACTTGTCTGACAGAAAACCCAGAGGGAAAAGAAGGAAATAAGAGAGAGAGGGGAGGGAGAGAGAGACAAATAAAGAAAATTGGGGGATGGAAGGGGTTGGGGTGGGGGTAGAGAGAAAACTGAATTTGCAAGGGAAACATTAATTAGCATTGATTTTTTTTCCGCGATGATCATTATGCTCACGTTATTCATCAGTAGGCCAAGGGCACTAACTTCCGAAATTTGTTTGATCAACTCGGTGCTTTTTGCAGCAGTTTGTTCCCTTGCTGTTAGAATCTGGTGAGTGCTCTTCTAAAAGGAGAGCAGCATCGATCGCACTATTCTTGGAGTAGCACAGTGTCTGCTTGTATGTCTGGAACACTGACGCGTATCCAGACTATAAGCGGCAACAGCAACAATCGTAATAAAAGTCACAAATGCAAATTATTTTTTTATTATGATGTAAAGGCTTCCCAAGGTTAGGGATAATTTTTTTCTTTTTTAAATTAAAAAAAATAATAATAACAACAGGAGAGTACCACGCAAAAAAGAGGTCTTTCTGTGTCTGAGAGAGAGAGTGCATGCGTTCCTGCGTGTGCGTGCATGCGTGTGAGTGTGTGTATGCTTTTGTTATACACTCTCAGTAGACTGGTTTTATTAATTCAATAATCAATGAAAATATTCCTCGCAGTTTCCTGCAGATACGGTGATAAACAGGTGTGTAGCAGCACATACGGGTGAATCTTCTCTTCGGCATGTGTTGACTTTGTCGGTAGCAATTCAGGTAGTATACTCACTGCATTTCCAGCAGGATTAGAACAAGAGACGGTTGGCAGACAAAGGGAAGTGCATGAGAGGAGGGGAGGGGAGAATGAGAAGTCTGGACACAGAGGTGTGGTGATGAAGCCCACAAGGTTCTGAACATTGTGACGGCACCAGACGCCTGTGTGATAAAAGGGAAGTAACCGTAACAAACATGAATCCTTTTGATGTAGACAGTTGTTTCCCTTGACTCATCTTCGCCGTGATAGTTGGTTCACATTTTTCCTTGCTGCTGGTTTGTGAGTGTGCGCGCGTGCGCATCAGCAAAACTTGTTTGTTGGTTGCTTTCATATGAGATATGTTTGTTCCAGAGAGCTGTGTTTGTTCATTCCTTTGTGCTAATGTCTTCAATCGATGAAAGTGTAGTTGATAAAATTATTTTGTATCTGTATCAAGCGAGTATGAGGCACAATGCAGTTATAAAAAACGCCTTTCGCAATGTTGCCTGTGTCACAAATTTCATTACCAGAGGCCGTAGTCTAATACGAATAAACCATTTTACTCTCTCTCCTTCCCCCCCCCCCCCCCTCTCTCTCTCTCTCTCTCTCTCTCTCTCTGCGCGTGCGTGCTTGCTTTCTGTGCGCGCCTCCCTCATACCCCCGCCCCCTAACATGCGGGAGATGTGGCACATCAGACCAAGCTGTGGCTATGTTGCACTGTACTGAGAGAGTGTCGGTAGCGAGCGAGGGCCTCGTGTCGCTGTTTGTTTTGATTAGCTGCCCAGTCTGAACCGGAACGAGCTGAGGAGGAAACGAGAGCATAACGTAGCGTACAGATATGAACGGGGGCAGGGTTGGCAGAGGGGAAGGGGGGGGGGGGTGTGGTCACGAATGAAGTTGCGGTAGATTGGGGGGGGTGGGTGGTGAAGAGGGAGGGAAAGGGGGGGGGGGGGGAGATGGAGAGATAGGTAGGTGCAACATACATCAACACCCATCTCCGCCAAGACGTGCGCAGACAGGCAGCAGCTGAGATTATCTCCCCTCAATCTTCCTGGATCCACCTTTCCATCCTTCTACTTTTTAATTCCTTTTTTTTTTTTTTTTTTTTTTTTTTGCTGTCTCTTTTTTTTCGGGGGATGGGGGGGGGGGGGGGATGGTTAGAAGGGGATGTTTCCAATCCACAGCCCCTCCTGGTTTAATCAGTGGTGACCTGCGGAGTGCGCCACGCCCCATCGCTTTTTACCCCCGTATCCACTCCACCTCAGTCATCTTCCTCATCTGATCCGGCTGCCTCTGCTCATCACGTCAGGTGCCTGCCGCTCAGCCAGGCTTCACTTTGTTTAACACTGAGCTGGCGAACTGCAGTCCACTTGGAATGACGACGCGCACGTGCGTACAGCCGTAGGGAGGGGCGTTGAGGGGCATGACCAGGGTGAGAGAGCGAGAGTGGGGAGGAGCGGATTCAAGAGAAGGGAAGGAGGGGAGCGAGGGGGAGGCGAGAGGGTAGGAGCGGATCAAGTTTTGAATGAGGGAAAGTTTTGATTTGAAAAGCCAATTTTTGTTGAATTAAGTGTTGATTGATTTGAAAAAATTTTGGTTGGACAAAGAAGTGAATGGGGTTTGGAATTTGATGGTGGTTTTGTGAATGATGATGTTTTGAAAGTTGTGGGAGATGTGATGGGAGAGAGGACTAAAGTTTGATGAAAGCATGGCACACAACACATGCTACCAGCAGACATATCGCAGAAAGGCGAGAGAGAGAGTGGGAGGCGAGGGGAGAGAGGGAATAGTGAGAGAGAAGGGATCGAGAGCGAGGAGTGGAGAGGAGGAGAGAGAGGAGAGAGGAGGAAAACGCATGTACGAGTTTCATGAGGAAAAAAACAAAGGAAAAGGCACAGGAGCATGTGGGCTGGATCATAGGGAAGCTGATTGAAAAACCGACTGCAGATATGTGACCGTCTTAATTGAGGCCGTTGATGGAATCAGGGGGTGAAGTGTGTGTGTGTTGTGTGTGTGTGTGTGTGTGTGTGTAGGGGGGGGGTATCTGTGGTATGTGTTGGGGGGGGGGGGGTTATGTGTCTGTGGTGTGTGTGTGTGTGGTATGTCTCACTGTGGTGTGTGTGTGTGGCATGTTTGTGGTGTGCGTGGTGCGAGCGTGTTGTGTGTGTGTGTGTGTGCGCGCGCGCGCGTGAGTACATGCGTGTGTATGTTGGGCGGAGTAAGGGAGGGGGAGGGGAGGGGAGGACGGCCGGCTGGCTGGTTTGAGAGGGCGGGCTACAGACAAGGTGAGGCAGTGTGGTTCGTTCACCGAAAAGAGTCTTCAAATAAGATGGAAAAGATGAAGGGGCTTCAAGTGAATCATCAGCTGGGGAAGGGTAAAGGGGGTGGTGTTTCTGTTCGGTTCGCTGGAAAGGTGATGTGTGGAGAGCTTCACGACACTGGGTTGTATGAGGGCCCGTTCCATTTACTCTCTCCCTCTCTCTCTCTCTCTCTCTCTCTCTCTCTCTCTCTCTCTACACACACACACACACACACATACACAAACACACACATCTCTCTCTCTCTCTCTCTCTCTCACACACACACACACACACACACACACACACACACACACACACACATTATCACACACACACACACACACACACACACACACACACACACACACACACGAGGGGACAAAGATGAAGGTGAAATGACATAGGCTAGATCGGACTGTGGAATGTCCCCAGGTTGGTGTGAATATGTTCTTACGATATTTTTCTCTATAAACTGTTATTGTAAACCGTTGTGCTCTGTGACCTATGGCCTCTGTTTGCGTTATCCCACCCTCCAACCACAGCAAAGAATATACAAACTCAGCAGCACGTAGATATATACCAGGGCACAGAGACGCCAGTTGGGGTAAACTTGATTGGATCCCAGTCTCAGAGACGGTTGAATACAAGACTCCATGCATTTCTTTAGCATTGTAACTACCTCTGTATCTGAATATTTTTCCTATCTGTCGCTCTCTCTCTCTCTCTCTCTCTCTCTCTCTCTCTCTCTCTCTCTCTCCTCTCTCCAAATTTGACAGAGACCTGCGACTTCTTCGTCATTGTCGCTTCAAAGACGAGGCGGACTTTCTTTTCCTTTACTGATGGAAAAAAAAGAGAAGACAACTTCACTGTCCCCAAACTGCAAGCAGAATTTTACAGTGATGGCGCTTCACCCCACTCTAACATCCCCCTCCCCCGTTTTTGTTTTGTTTTGTTTTGTTTTGGGGGGGGGTTTTTTTTTTTTTTTTTTTTTTTTTTTTTTTTTTTTTTTTAATGTTATGAATATCTTTTTTAAGGTTAAAGTTGAATTAGGCTGTTAATTAGGGTCTGGTTTGGGTTGAGGTCATCAGTCGTGGGGATGGTGACTTCGTGGGGATGGGACTTTTCCGGTTTTCTAATTAAAGTCCCCATCTGAAACAGCGTAAGCACTCCGTCCGGAGGCAAGCCTCCTTATTTCCACTCCTCTGTTCGTGGCTCACAGCGGTGGAGTTGTCTCCCTTTTCTTACGTCGGAAACCCAGCCTCTGTTACATCCTTCAAACCAAGCAAAAGTCCACCTGCGTCAACAGTGCCACACGCAGAGTTCTGCCAAGCCCACCCCTTCTCACTGCAGCAGTATTGTTGTGCGGCAGTTTTTGTCGCTCTCTGTTTTCGGTTGTTTTTTGTTTTTTGTTTTGTTTTGTTTTTTTTTTTTTTCTTTTTTCTTTCTTTCTTTTCCTGTTTTGGGAACCAGTGTGGGGTCTGTATGACGTATGTACTGCATGTTATGTCACAAACCCAGGTATGCCTATCTTGAGCGTTGTATGTTTAAACTTTACCGCTGTGTTCGGCATGTCACGATGTACGTAACTTGGAATGTTTGTGTGTGTGTGTGTGCGTGCATTTATGCATCTTGATCCCGCGGACAGGTGCAAATGAAAGAATGAAATTAGTAGTGGTACAAAAAGGCGTAGTAGTAGTAGCAATAGTAGTATCAGACTTTTTTTTTTATGAAGTCTAATTTGAACCTACTTACGCGCTTGTCAGACCTATACGTCCGTCTGTGTGTGTGTGTCACACGATTTCATGGATCAGTACGGTGCTTTTGGGTTATTGATCTTTGTGGAAGCACAGACGCAACCCTAGTAGAAAGACGGAAACTAGAGCCAAGTTGTAGTCTCTCTCTTTACGTCTCCCCTCCCCCCCCCCCCCCCCCCCCCCCCTCTTTTTCGCCCTCCACCCCCTACTCCTCCCTTCCTCCCCCAAGTTTGGGTGAGAGAAACAGCGGAATCTTGCGAGCGCCCGGCGTTTATATCTCCTGTCTCCACCCCTTTCAACACCCCCTTTCCCCTTGCCCCCCCTCCTCCCCCCCCCCCCCCCCCCCCTCCTCTTCCCCACTTCCTACCCCCCCACCACTCCTCTATTCCTTAGGATCTCGTTTTCTTTGGAACACTTACTGTCGATTTCCTTGAGACTTGAGGAACATCCTCACACACACACACACACACACACACACACACACACACACCACACACACCACCCCTCTTCGGCCCTCCTTCCACATCCCCTCCTCCATCCTCTCCTCATCCCCCGATCGTGAAGAATATCGGTCAGGATCAGTCCTCTGCCATTGTCCCGGCGTTTGTCCGTCCTCCCCCCAATCGATACACAGACGACGTTTTATTGGGTGGAGACGACTGAGCTGGGCCGATAGGATTCTGTCTGTCTCTGCCTCCAGTCCTGCTGTGTACAGTAGACCTCGCGTCCACCCATCCATCCATCCATCCATCTACCCACCTATCCACTCATCCACCCAGCCCTGCAGAAATCGATAGCTGCCCTTAACATTTCTCCCCCCCAAACACCACCATCATCACGCTCCTCTCCGACCCAATCAGTGATGACGTACGCACTCCACGTGACGGGGTCTGCGTTGACGTCAGAGGGGGGCGGTTTTAACACAAAAAAAGAAAAAAAGCGGGCCGTGTGTCCCTCTCCTTACGACGTTAATCCGAACATCGTTGGATCCCTCTCCCCACCTCTCCTCCCCTGCTGTTCTCCCCGGCATGTCTTTCCCCCCACCCCACCCCCCTTCTGTCCGGTTGCCTGGACAGCGCTGTGGATTACAGCATCCCTAGCTCTTGACTCGTATTTTGAAGGTTATGGGTTCGAATCTTCCCCACTTCCCCACTTCCTACCCCACCCACCCACCACTCCTCTATTCCTTAGGATCTCGTTTTCTTTGGAACACTTACTGTCGTCCTCTCTCTCCTCATCTTCTCTCTCCTCCTCCTCTCCTCTCTCTCTCGCTCTCTCTCTCTCTCTCCTCTCTCTCTCTCTCTCTCTCTCTCTCTCTCTCTCTCAGACTCACACACACACACACACACACACACACACACACACACACACACACACACTCCCTCTTCGGCCTTCCAGACTTTTGCTTTATTTTTGTTTTGTTTTATTTTTATATATGTTTTCATTTCATGTTATTTAACATGGCATACTCGATGCCAGTGGAAATGTGGAGTTGTTCTGGTGGTGTCAGCGCGTTGGCTAGGTTGGTCTTCTTTCCCTCTTTCCGCGTAGTCCCTGGAAGGGTTATTCCCGTAGGACTTGAGATGGGCGGGGACCTTTGAACTTCAGTGTTACTGAACCAGCCCTACACACACACACACACACACACACACACACACACACACACCACACACACACACACACTTCCAAGCATCCAAACCGCTGACTCCCCTCTTCTTTCCCAGGTGAATGCGCGTGTTCCCAGGATAAACACCGATCAGCATAACCGCTCAAGAGTCGAGTTATACACTGGATTTTTGCACGGCTTTTGAAATCCATGACGTGTGATTTTGTTTTGCAACGGTAAAGATAGATTGCAACTTGTGTACAGAAAAAATGCACCTCTAAAGGACGAAGGGGGTAGGGGGAGGGGAGAAGAAAGGGGACCAATTCGCTTGATCAGCTTTAGGAACCACTGAGTTCATTGGCGGATTGATTGGTTGCATATTTGATGGGCCTGATTGGTCAGAGTCGTTTGACTGATCTTTCGATTACTAAGCCACTGACTGACGCCGAACTTCCAGGCGTGTTGGGTGATGACGTATGCAGCAGATGACGGGTCTGTGGGTGACGTCAGGCAAACCGTTTCTAAGCATTTTGTGGTGTGCGTGTCCCCGTCACCCCTCCCCACCCCCCCCCCCCCCCCCTTCCCCCCCCCCCCCCCCCAACCCCTCGCAACCCCCCCCCCAAAAGGAAAAAAAAAAGACCTCCCCCCCCCCCCCCCCCCTCACCCCCCCCCCCCCCCCCCCCCCCCCCCCCCCCCCCCCCCCTCTCCATCCCTTCCGCTTCAGTTTAATTAAGCCCCAAACAGAAGTTTCATCAGAATCATCGGGGGGAGGGGGGGGTTGTTTTTGCCGGGAGAGGGGCGAGGCTTGAAAGATGAAATTATTTAGTTATCCGAGACACTTTGAAGTAGATGGGAAAAAAAATGGACAAGCTAGAAAAACTTAAGTCAGGCAGTGCTCACACATTTTGTGTGCGTGCACTCACACATATTATACGCACACACCCATGCATGCACGTGTATGGACATACTTCATTCATGCACTCCAACATTCTGCGTCACGCATACACACGAGAGAGAGAGAGAGAGAGAGAAAAGCTGTGGATATGGACGACGGGTGTTTTGGGAGAGGTCGTTGAGAGAGAGAGAGAGAGAGAGAGAGAGAGAGAAGGGGAGGGTGGAGCTGGACGACGGGTATTTTGAGGCAGTGGTCGCTGGGGGAGAGACAGACAGAAGGACAGACAGAGAGTGACGGACTGTGGCAGACAGCCGGAAAAAAAGAGGGCAAGGTATGCCATGTGTCCCATGCCGACGCTATTTCCATCAGCCTGCCATCGTTCAGTCCTGTGTCAGGCTCTTTGGGTCTGGGGTCTGGGCTCTCCCCGAATAACTCTCAATGCATTGGGTATTACCCCTGGGTGGTGTCCCACCACCCCACCACCGCCCATCTCACCTCTCCTCCCCCCCCCCCCCCTTCTGTGTGTGTGTGTGTTGTGTGTGTGTGTGTGTGTGTGTGTGTGTGTGCAAGTACTCCTCTGGCTATTCTGTTGATATTATTTTAGGTTACTGTTTGGCTATGAAACCTGTTGCTTCGTATATCTTTATCCCCTCTTTTCCTATCTTCAGTCCTCAGGGAAATGTTTATATACTGAGGGTGTGTGTGTGTGGTGTGTGTGTGTACTTTCCTTGGCAGTATTTTTTTTTCATTGCGTAATTTTTTCTCATGCTAATAATTATTAAACATGGGCACTGTTTTTGTTATTTATCATTTCTGATGTTTGTCCCCTTCCTGTAATATTTTCCTCCTTTATCAATAATTTCTCCTTGATCTCTTGAAGGGACAAGGGCCGAATCGACAAAAACAACAACAAAACAAACAAGCAAAACGAAACAAAAACATCGTGCTTATAGCTGTTACCCTAGGTAATCAACTCCTCTCTCTCTCTCTCTCTCTCTCTCTCTCTCGACAAAAACCAGAAACACAAAAACAAATGGAGGCTCTCGCCTCCTCACCTCCTCTCCCTGACTCCTCGACCTCTCTCTCTCTCTCCTCAACAATCAACGCAACTTCGATCTCTCTCATGTCCCTATCCCCCTTCCCCTCCCGGTGTTTGTGTGTGTGTTTGCACGTACGTGATAATTTCGTATGAATCATGCGTGTTTTGGTGTGTGTGTGTGTGTGGTTGGCCCTACACAAAGGCATTGTACCAGCAACGCTCCTGAAAAACAGTGACCACTCAGAGACGTGCTGTCGTCAATGTCGATGGAAGGACAGAGTCAAGCTAGACCGTGCGCAGATGGCCGCACGTTAAACAGTACAGTAGTGACAAAGAGAACAAAAGGAGCCAGCACACAGGCGTAGTAATAACGGCGTTATTAATGAAGCTCCGAGTGAAAGCGGCTGCCGTCTGAATCGGACCTAGGATGATGATAGATAGGGCAGTGGCGGGTTTCACCTCGGCAGTGTGGGGCGGGTTGGAGGTTTGGAGGCGGATTGGGATCCGTTTTTTGTAGCCAACCATTTGGCTGTAAGCAGGCTACCCTTTTACCCCTCTCCCTCTCCTTTCCTGTCCCCCCCCCCCCTCTCTCTCTCTCGCTCCGTCCCTCTCTCTCTCCCCCCCTCTCTCTCTCTCTCTCTCTCTCGCCCCTCAGTCTCTCACTTCCTGACAGGGCTTCCTGTCTTGTCTGCCTCTCCCACCTCTCCATCCGGGTCGGGGGTCTCCAACCGGCCTCCAACCTCTCCTCTTTCCTCTCCTCGTCTCGCTCTCTCTTCCTCATCGGTCTCCTCGAAAAGGCTCGCGTCTCGCTCATCTCTCCTCCATCCTCCTCTCTCTCTTCCACTCTCTCTCTCTATCCGTCAACCTCTGCATTCACCTCTCCCCCCCCTCTCTCATCTCGAATGCCTGGGTCTTCATTCTCTCCCCTCAATCCCGCCTGCCCTCTCTCCATCGTCCAATCCCTCCCCCCTCCCTCTCCCCCCACCCCTCTTCCCCTCCCCCCCCCCTAGTGTGTCCGGCCTCAACCCCCCACCCCACCCCTCCGCCACCCCCCCCTCAGTCCCCGCCTTTCCATGACTGCCTGTCGTTGTTTGTGCCGCCCCCCCGTCAGCCCCCCCCCCCTCCCCTCTCAAATCCTCCCTCTCCTCCCCCCATTCCTCTCTCCCCCCCCTCCCCCTCTCCCTCTTCCTCTCTCCCCTCTCTCCTTCACGTCCTGCAATTTAGAAATCTGCCCTATTCGTATGTTCGCCCCCCATGCGTGGATGCTTCGCCACGAGCTCCACTCCCTCCCCCCCCCGAAGGCGCCCCTCCCCCCCCCTCCACGTACCCCCCCCCCCCCCCTCCCCGCCACCCCCCCCCCCCCCGCTCTATCCTCTCTCTCTCTCTCTCTCTCTCTCTCTGGCTTAGAAGTGTTAAGCCGTGCATTGAGGCGATCCGTAATGCTTAAGCTGTTGTTGAAGGCACATTGACGAAGGTAGCAGTTCGTGTCGGATTAGAGAAGCCCCGTGTCCCCTGTTTTATTTAACAATGCCCACCCGACAAACGTGAACAGTAAGCAGGCTGGGACAGGGGACACTCGGCCAGTAACAAACGTCTGATCAGCACTTCGCAGGCAGAAATCCCCTCATGCACAATGGTTACGACAGTGGAGCGAAAATTTAACCCCATATTTCTCCGCGATTGGCGGAGCGCACTCCACCCGTTGAAGGTCACGCTTCTAGGTTCAATCGTTCGTCAGTCAGGTCCGGAGGGGTGGGGGGGTGGGGGTGGGGGGACGCGGACCCAACAAAGGCGGTCCACGAGCGCTGGTTTTTGAGCCTCTGTTCTGCGACCACAAAAGCTACCCCGTTTTGCACAGTATTCTTCCAGTAGCAGCTGTCGTTTACTTGGCATGTAGAGTTGGTCTTGAGGGAGAGAGAGCGTCTGAGAACCGCAGGAGGAGAGGAGGAAGCTGGTTGCAAAGTCTCTCCGTAGCGCCCCCACGGTCTTCAAGACTCGGGATAGGTGACAGGGGCGGGGGCGCGGCGGGGCGGGGTGGGGGGGGGGGGGTGGGGGGGATGCGGCTGTGACTCGCCATTAGGGAACTGCTTTTGTTTATTTATCTTGTTTCCTTCTCTTATTCGTTCAGGCCGGTCTTTGAGGCGTCGTTTACTCTGGTGGGTGAGAAGAATAGATGAAGCTGATGTGAACTAAGCCGCCTCCTCCGTGTGTGTGTGTGGTGTGTGGTGGGGGGGGGGGGGGGGGGAACCAGCGTGAATCGGCTTTGTTGCTCTTGACGAATTCACCTCCGTCAGCGTACGGCTGCCATATTGAGATGTGATGACAGATTTGCTGCTACGTAGAATCATTAACTGCCGGCGTACCTGTTTTAGCGATTCCTTGTGAAAAGCGTCGGCTGTCTGCATACATATGATTATGGTGTTTCCCTGTGAAAAACAGCAGCTGTCTGCATACCTGTTTTTTAGTGATTCCCTGTGAAAATCGGCAAGTGTCTGCATGAATATGATAATATAGTGAATCCCTGTAAACGAAACAGATGCAGATTCTGCATTGCCATTTATACAATATGAAGTGTTTTCCCTGTGAAAACCAGCAGATGTCTGCATACATATAATATGGTGATTCCGTGTGAAAATCAACTGGTGTTCTCATACACATTATAAAGAGGGTTCCCTGTGAAATCTATCAGCTGTTTGCACTCAGGATATACACATATATACATAATAATATATATATATATATATATATGTGTGTGGTGTGTGTGTGTGTGTGTGTGTGTGTGTGTGTATTTGTGTGTGTGTGGTTGTGATACCTGATGGAAAATCACCAACAGAAGTACACAGGATTCGTTCCATATGCTCCTCTCTCTCTCTCTCCTCTCTCCAGGCTCTCTCTCCTCTCTTCTCTCTCTCTCTCTCTCTCTCTCTCTCACACACACACACGCCACACACACACACACACACCACACACACACACACACACACACACACGTCGCCCCACGTACCGTGAACCATCTCCGTCAACGTCCAGGGGGGGCCACATGTGTAGGGCTGTCTGTGGGTTGCATCATACACCTCACCTCCGACCTGTGCAGCTGGCGCGGGAAGTGGGTTCGAATCGATGCCTCATCAGTTTTGTGCGGCGTCGTCTTCATCAAGATGGACGGGACAGGTGGGCGTGGCACCCATGGGCTACCACGTCAGGGGCACTGGGTAGAGTCGAAATGGATGATTGATGAATGACGATGAAGTTCAGTGCGAAGGTGTGTGTGTGTGTGTGTGGTGTGTGTGTGTGGTGTTGTTGTTGTTGTTTGTTGTTGTTGTTGTTCTTCCATTTAACGTTCTCCCACATAAAGTGATTTCAGACGGTTTGTAGTGATAAAGTGTATGATGAAAGTAGTATGAGTGCGTGCAATCATTGTGTGTGTGTGTGTGTGTGTGTGTGTGTGTGTGTGTGTGTGTGTGTGTGTGTTGTGTGTGCGTGCGTGCGTGCTGTGTGTGTGTTTATGTTAATAGGCAAGTTTATTATATGATTTTTAGAGTGCCACAGTTTTTAAAGAAATACAGTAATTTCACCATGTCCAATGCAACTAGTTTCTCTGTTCTTCAATAGTGTCTCTGCACTAGAGGTGTACCTGATGTGTGTGTGTGGGTGTGTGTGTTGTGTGTGTGTGTGTGTGTGGGTGTGTGTGTGTGTGTGTGTGTTGTGTGGAGCTAGCGTTCCCCGGTTGAAGATTGGGGATGGTGGGGTGGGGTGGGGGGTGTTACCCGTATATATACTAGTGTCATGAATGAAGCTCGCTCGCTGGAGCCAGTGTCGGATCACGCAGTGCGTTTGGTTAGGCGAGACCACTGCGTTTGTGATCGCTTTAGTCCTTCTCTCTCGCTTGCTCTCTCTCTCTCTCTCTCTCTCATCTCTCCTCATCTCTCTCTCTCTCTGCCTCTCGCTCTCTCTCTCTCTCTCTACCTCTCTCCCTCTGCCCACCTCTCTGGGCTGTCCCCCCTCTCTCCCCCCTCTCTCTCTCTCTCCGCTCTCTCTGTCCTCTCCTCCTCCCTGTCTCCTCTCTCTGCCCCCCCCCTCTGTCCTGTCTCTCTCTCTCTCTCCTCTCTCTCTCTCCTCTTTCCTCTCTCTCTCTCACCCAAACCCCTCCCTCCTCTCGTCCCCTCCTCCCCTCTCTCTCTCTCTCCCCTTCCCTCCTCCTCTGTCCCTCTCTCCCTCTTCTCTCCTGCATTGAAGGAGGGAGGGAGGCAGCCACAGCTGAATAGAACGCACACACAGGCTGTCTAGCACTCGGGGTTCGCTCCCAACGTTTTGTAGGATTCCAGACCTCGGTCTCCCAATCTTCTCTGGGGCTTCCTGTGAGTGGGGTGCAGGGGGAGGGTTCCCCTCCTCTGGGGGGTTGATAGGGCCACCTCGATTGAAGAAGCTCTCGTCTCTATTACGGCCTCTCCGCTGTCGTGTCTGCATCTGGAATACGTTCTTTCACCCCAACCCCCCCTCCCTCCTCTCGTTCCTTACAGCCTCTTTTCCCTCGCTTCTTTCTATCTTTCCCCCCTTTTTTTTTTGCCTCCCCCGTGTCCTCTCCTAGTTCCATCAGCAGTGCATTGAGAGGAGGGAGGGAGGCAGCACAGCGGAAAGAAGGCACTACACAGGCTGTGTGTAGCACTGGCGTGGTTCGCTGCCATTCACGTGTTTGTAGATAGCATAATGTGGGCGGTAACCCAATGGACTGGGGGGGGGCTGGAGGGGAGGTGGGGGGCAGGGGGAGTGTTGGGGTGGGGGTGGGGGGTGGATAGAGGCGATATCGATTGAAGAACGACGCCGTTTGGGTTACGGCCTCTCCGCTGTCGTGTCTGCTGGGGAAGGAAACTCGGCTTCACCCACCCGTCCCATCTCCTTTCCCCCCAACCCTTCCACCCACCCCTCCCCCCCCCCCCCGTCCCCCATCTCCTCTCCTTTCCTCCCCTCTTCTCCCTTCGGTTCATGCCTCCTCCCGCCTCCTATCTCTCCCTCTCTCCCACGGTGGGGGCTCACCACCCAACCTCTTGGCATCCCCCCTCCCCCCCCTCCACCTCTCTCTCTCTCTCTCCTCTCTCGCTCTCTCTCTCTCTCTCTCTCTCTCGGGAGTCTCTCTCTCTCGGTAGTCATTTTCTCTATGTTTCCCTCGCGTACTTTCCCTCTCCACCATTCCTTCTTTAAAAAGAAGGGAAATCTCAGATAACCCTACAAGTGCACTGTCCATATTTTACATGTTTTCTTCTCGTCTCCCCTCCGCCCTTCATTCTATATTTGTGCTAAACATTTTAGGGAAATTGAAAAAAAAAAATGCTTTGTGTGAATGGAGAAAAAAGATAAAAGGGAGTGTGTGTGAGTGCGCGTGCGTGCGTGCGTGCGTGCGTGCGTGCGTGTGTGTGTGTGTGTGTGTGTGGTGTGTGTGTGTGTGAGTCGGCGAAGAAGGTGGTGGCGGTGGTTATCAATATTCAGCCCGCACTCCCGTGATCCCTGAAATTCAGCGGCTTCACCAGGATTCGCGGGATGATGATTCTCCTCCCTCTCTTGTGGACCTGCTGGTCTCCGTCCCTGGCTTCCAGTCACGACAGAAACCACGTCATGATGTGAGCATGGGTCTTGGGGAACGTCATCCTTGAGGACAAATGGAGAGGGGGGGGGGGGGGGGGGGGAATGTAGTAAGTGTCGCTGCACCGGAAGCTCGGTCGTCGTTTGGATCGGAGCCTTGGAGGGAAGGAGGGGGGGGGACAATCTGGCTGCTGCTGCTGTGTCGCTCTGTGTCCTCTCCCCTCCGTATTCTGCCGTCTGTCTATCAGTCCGTCTGTCTGTCCGTGTGGTTGTTCTGTCGCCATCACCCCCCCCCCCCCCCCCCCCTCTCTCTCTCTCTCTCTCTCTTTCTCTCTCTCCCCTTCTTGTTCAGCAATACGGCTGGAACCATCCTCGATTCCTCAGTGTCGATTTCACAGTGACGACGTGATGTCGTGTGCGTTCTATTCACAGCGTTGATGGCGTGGACGCTCTAATGAGAAGAGTCACTGACGGCGGTAAATGGCGTCACACGCTTCGTCACACACCACTTCCACTGGAAACATCTGGTGGGGCCGGAGTTACTGCGGCGTTCGTTGACGTCTGGGAGTGACTGAACTGAAGCTGTGTGACGACGACTGACTGACTGACTGACTGCACGTGTGTGGTCCTGTGTCATGTGATCAGGGCGTGACGCCTAGCACACGTGACTGAATTCGGTGTAGGAGTGGGGTGCGGTGGGAGGGGAGACAGAGGGATGACAATACTTGCACGATATGGAATCTGTTATTCCTGAGCATCGAATCAGAGTTTGACATTTCGCCCTTTTCTACGGCTTAGAAGAAAGCCATTGGAGTGGTTAACGATTAAATTGAAACTGAAATAAAGAAATAAACAAAAAGCTCACTACCGTGTACATCAAATTCAATGTAAAGAATGATCACTAATGTTTGGAGGTACGACAGCCAGTGTGAATGACCCGCGATAGTCTGTACCTATGAATTTCCAGTACATGATTCGATGGGAAATATGCCACAACAATAGCATGAAAGATGTGCCGATTTCCTTGCTTTTATTTACCTATTCTCAACTCAAGTTTATAACCAGGAATTTTTTTTTTTAATGAACCACATAGACTGTTAAAACATACGTACTTAAGATTAAGATTTCTGTGGAGAATTGTCTTATTGGGGAGTATTTTGGACCATCCAAAAACAAATAAATGAAAATGAAAAAGGTACACAAGTCGCCACCGTCTTGCGATTCATAAACGCTCTTGTCATTTTGTCGATGATCCATTTTGTCGTTTAAAAAAACAAATATTTGAAGCCTGTGATGACATACTAATACAGCAGGAGTAAATGAAGTGGTCTTTATAATAACAGTCCTGTGCCGTTTGCAGGCAGGCCTCCCCATTTCCACCCACTCTTCCTTTGAAAGGCGAAGAAGCACCGTGGTGAATTCCATGTTATGCAATGTACATTCTAAAACATGTTCTCACAGAGCGTTTGGACTTGTATGATATCAGACATCAAAACTTCGCAGCACATTCCCAGAAAATCGTGTCCAGAGATATTCCACTACGTGTCATTTTTGACGTTCTGAAAGAGATCATCATCTGATCTTAGATTTTACGGAAGAAAGGTTTAAGGAAATTCCGAGACATTTGTAATTTCAATACTTGATTACGTTTCGGGGCTTACTTCTGCATGCACATGCTTTAGTAGACATCACCTTCTTTCTGCCGTTCTCAGCGTTTGTTCTCTGCCAGTTAGTTGTCTGCGGCTCACTTTGGCCCACATGCTGTCCCTCCACTTAGGCCTCCATTAGCCCCCCCCCCCCCCCCCCCCAAAGTCCTCTTCTTCCTTCGCATTGTGTCCTCTGACTCCTGTCTCTGTCTTTGATACCGTGTTTCTGGCCGTCTGTCTGTCTTGCTTTCTCAGACACACACACACACATACATTCTATAGCGCAAGCGCAGTGGCGCACTCAGACATACAAGCACATACAATCTTTGCGGTGCGCGCGTATGCAGTCTTGCACGCGTACACACCACACACACGCGCGCGCGCGCACGCACGTACGCACGCACGCACATGCACGCACGCACGCATGCACACACACACACACACACACACACACACACACACACACACACACACACACACACACGCGCGTACGCGCGCACGCGCACACACACACACACACACACACACACACACACACACACACACACACACACCTGTCGCCTTCCCAGTGCCAAGGACAGGGCGCTCTGACCTCGGCACGGCCCAGTGAATCAGACGACTCTTTACTTGATGCCGTGTGTGTCAACCTGGCTGGCTTCAGAACACGTGACAACACCACGTGCACGTGCAGGGGGGTCTTCCCACCTTCCACTTCAGCTTGACGTGAAGGGTCTGTTGGACCCCGCCAACAGCCAGACTATTCATTGATGGCAGAGTATGCTCCCTTGGCGACGTTTCCGTCAACCGCAGAGTGACAGGAGGACGCGGATTCCTGGCTGTCAGTTCGACTTGCAGACTTGCAGCGTGTTGGGTTGGACCAGACGCGTGCAGTAACTGTCTGCATGTTTGTGCCATGGATTTCGTGTGCGTGTAAAGGATTGTGTTTGGAACGTGTGTTTGGCGCGTACATTGACCGACTTCAGATATAAACGTGTGGTGTAGGTGTGTGCTCCGTGGTCAGGGACCTGTTGAGGGGGAGCCGGTGGGTTGCTAGGCAGTGGACCGATGATGTGTGTGTGTGTGTGTGTGTGTGTGTGTGTGTGTGTGTGTGTGTGTGTGTGTGTGTGTGCCAGACTGTCGCCAGGGGTCGCTGCCACCACACGACAGTTATCGATGTCGCCAGCATCGATCTGCCGCGGCCTGTCGCTGTGTCGGTGATGGCGGAGAGTCGGTGCCACGGCGTTGCATTGTCGATGGCGTTGTCCTGTCTTGCTGTTCGGTGTCGATGACTTGCAGAAAAATGGATATCCCTAGACCCATCTCACGTTACTTTCCTGTGGATAGTAAGGAGAGTTTGGTCACAGAAAGTAGCAGAAACGCTCAGACGCCACAAGGAAACGTTCGCTTACAGTGACATCAGAGTTTAAGAAAACCAGCTTCAAGATTTAGAGGGAAAGAAATGCAGAGAACGCTAACAGACAGAAACACTCTAAAGCCCTACATGCGTTCTTTTGACAAAATACCCAGCAGTCGATTAGAGACGGAAGTGTATGTGTCTGTCCAAGCTGTGTGTGTGTGTGTGTGTGTGTGTGTGTGTGTGTGTGTGTGTTGGTGACACCTCTTCGTCGTGGTCGGTGACACAATCCTCTCTGCATTTTGGGTGATGTTTTTCTTCACTGTCAGTGACGTGATTGTCTTTCTCGTCACTGTCGGTGACGCAGTCCTCTCTTCACGGTCGATGACACTTCTTCACTAGGGATGACGTCTCTCACCATCACAGTGACTGTCCATTTTTGATTGTATGTGCTAGTTTAGTTACGTCCAAGCTTAACGACAACATCTGTCTCGATAACCATACCATTGTTGGAGATTTGAGGAGGGTAGTGTGGATGGGAGCGGGGCCGGAAGAAGGGGGTTGGAGGGGCTGTCCATACAACACCTGGGAAAATCAAATTCTCAGCCTTCTGAATACTACTCCGTCGTCGTAAGCTTAGCTTTTCAGAATGCACATGCGCACGCATATGCGCACATGTGCACGCTCGCTCGATCGCGCGCGCGCGCGCGCGTACACACACACTCTCATACTCTCTCCTCTCTCTCTCATACTCTCTCTCTCTCTCTCATACTCTCTCTCTCTCTCTCTCTCTCTCTCTCTCTCTCTCTCTCTCTCTCTCCGCTCTCTCTTTCACCTTCCCCCCTCTCCTCTCTCTCTCTGCCTTCATCCCTCTCTTTCTCCCCCCTCTCCATTTCACTCCCTACTTCCCTGGCTCCCTCCCCCTTCTCTTTCTCGCTCTGTCCCTACCTCCTCCACTCTCTCTTTCTTTCTCTCTCACTCCACCCCCTCGCCTAGAATTTCACAACGAAATCGAAATCGGGAATAGTTATCTCCCCTGCAGCGGAAGTGGCCAGTGGTGATTTCCCTTGGCGCTGTCCCGCAGAGGCTTATTCTCACAGTCCGCCAGACAGCTGACGCTCTGGTCCGGATGACGTCCTTGCCAGGGGACGATCTGATTGGTCAGAGACACGAAAGAACCTCCCGTGTGTCGTCCGTCCCGCTAGGGCACCAAGTGATGGACGCTGCGTGTTCCCGCTCAGTGTGGCCGCACGTGCCGTCTGTGCTTCGCTTTGATGGGACATGTGTTGGTGGGCTTCCGTAAAGAGCGTCACGTCTGACACATTGTCGATTCTGGTTGTGGTCCTTTGTCAGGTTTACTGTCGTTTTCCACTTTCTTCTTTCTCGTCTTCTTCCTCTTCTCCTCTTCTTCTTCTCCTCCTCCTCTTCCTCCTCCTCCCTTCCCCTTTTCCGATCGCAAGAGTGAGACGGTCTGTTCTCGTCGAGTTCCTTGACTTTAAAAGCAACAAACAATACCATCACCACCACCACCACCACCTTCACCCCCCACAAAATCAAACCCCAAAAAAAAGTAAACAATACCACCACCACCACCACCACCACCCCCACCCCACCACCACAAAAAACAAACAAAACAAAAAACAAAAACAAAAAGCGTGGTAGCCCGTTTCTGTCAAAAAGTGTACGGTGGAGGACACTGCAGAAAGCAGAGAATCCCGCTCATTTCTGTCCACCAGTCGGAGAACATTTCATATAGTGCGCGTGGGAGACATGAAGGTGACGGCATAATGAGCCCACATTTCCTTTCTGACCTCTTGCTCTTCTTTAAAGGCAGAATTTGTCTTTTAAAAAAAAAAAAAAAAAAAAAAAAAAAAAACGGTAAGAAGCTGAATAGAGATTCATGCATGTTGAAACTTTCCTTGCTGTTTATTTGTCATCAGATACGATACATTCATGGTAGGTGTCGGATAAAGCGATTTAACCGAACTTATGTCGACTCCCAGCCCATGATGACAAAAAGCAAAACGAGCTCATTAGCTGCCGGTGCTGTGCTATTAGGTCTGTGTGTTCGTTGTCACGGTTCAACCTACGTGCCGTGCTAGGAGAACTCGCTAGACAGTGTTAGGGTTCAAGACCTTGACTGTGCTCTGGTTGACCAGGAGGGGGAATATGAAGGTGACTTCGGTGATTAAGAGTCAGTCGTGGAGTGTCCGCACCATCTAGTATGACCCAGCGTGACGCAACAAGCCGTCCACGTTGCTGGGAAACTTCGATCAGCCTTTTAAAAGGCTTGAGGCCAGACATCAAGGTCGTTCTTTTCTTTACTTTTTTTTTTTTTTTTTTTTTCCTTCGTGTTTCATCCACTTCAGTGTTAACACCCAAACAGAACTTTTCTTTTCTTCCACTGATATGCTACTCCCTCCCCCAGCCCCTACTCCCCCCCCCCCCCCCACCCCCCCCCCCCCCCCCCCCCCCCCCCACACACACACACACACACACACACACACACACACACAAACATGCACACCGCTCTTCGTCGTTCTTTTATTCGTCTTCGTTCACTCTTCACTCTTCTTCTTTCTACCTCTTACCCCCTCCCTCCCTCCTCCCTCCCCCCCCCTTCCTGTCTCTCACTTTTCCTCCCACCCTCTCTCTGTCTCTGTCTCTCTCTGTCTCTCTCTCTCTCTCTCTCTCTCTCTCTCTCTCTCTCTCTCTCTCTCTCTCTCTCTCTCTTCCCTCCTCCTTTTCCCTCCCTTTTTCTTCCCGTCGCTTCTTCCTCTTTCTCGGCCCTCCACACCCCTCTTCTTCCCTCCTCGACTTCCCATCAGCTCCTCCTCCCTTTTTTTTCCTGCTTCTCTCTTCCTCCTCTACCTCCTCATTCCCAGCTTCGTCCCTCCTCCTCCTCCCCCTTCCTCTACCATCTCCTCCTTCTCCCTCCCTTTTCTCCACTTCCTCTCGCTCCTCTGCCTCTCTCCTCTGCCTCTCTCCTCTGTCTTCTCCTCTCCCCCCCCCCCCCTCCCCCTTATCTCCTCCATCGTACCTCTGCCTTCACCTCCCCCCCTCCCCCTTCCCACCTGGTCCCTTCATAGTACTTGGAAGGTGGTGACATTCAGGTCTTAGTAGCCGGAGACGCATTAGGACGCGTTCCCCGACAGGAGTCTGATGGTGGAATTCGGAAGTGGAGGTGCCGTATGTTATGGAGCGGCGATAACATCTGTGCCTTGCAGGAACATCTCTGTCTGGCCAAACTGTGTAGGCAAAACTCGCTCCGACAGGTAAACACGCACACGCATAAAACACGCACCTGTTACGCCGTTCTCGTCTGGTTTCCACCTTGGAAACGGCCACTTGCCGCGCGGCAGCAAAAAAAAAAAAAAAAAAAGAAGAAGAAGAAAAAGGAGACGAAAAGAAAAAAAAAGAAAAAAAAAGTTGAGAGCGGAGATCGGAGCACGTACACGGGGTAGGTAGGAAGTTATGATTGCGTTTTATGAACCCTCAGGTGGAGGAGTCTGGCTGGCAGTGGGGCGTAGAGAGATGCCAGTGTCTGATAGGTGCGGAAGCTTTCACCTGTCGGGTCGGCCGTACCAGGCTGTGTGAGGAATACAGCCAGGTAGCACGGTCAGTCATAGCCTTGATGTCTCTAGGACGGGACGGGGTGGGGTGGGGGTGGTCGGAGGCCGACCGTTGAGGTTTCAGTTTCACGCTTCCCCCCCCCCCCGTCCCCCTCTTTTACCTCTCTCTCTCTCTCTCTCTCTCTCTCTCTCTCTCTCTCTCTCTCTCTCTCTCTCTCTCTCTCTCTCATATATATACACACACACATTTGCTCTCTCTCTCTCTCTCTCATCTCTCTCTCTCTCTCTCTCTGTCTGTCTTGCACACACACACTCTCACACACACACACACACTCGGTCTATTTCTAGTTCTATTAAACGTCTAGTTCTGTTAATGTTAAACGCCCAGCTCATCGATCAAGAAACGCTTTGACATTTCCTCAGACCGAGAATCCTTACCCGTCCCATTTTGGGTGCCCCTTGGGGTAGTTATAGCCTTCAGTGGTAACCAGCAACGTGAGCCTTGCATTTAAAACTACTTTCAGGCCAGCTGTGGCCGTTCCAGGAATTGCGGGACTGGTGGTCTCTGAGACTTCCTGCACCCACTGACAGACGGGGAGGGCCGTGCTGCCACCGCCGGTCCGGTGCCCCCATGCTGATCGATTCCAGTCAATCAGTCACGAGAGGACAGTGATGGCACACGTCATTGCTGTGTGTGTGTGTGTGTGTGTTGGTGTGTGTGTGTGTGTGTGTGTGTGTGTGCGCGCGCGCACGTGCGTGCGTGTGTGTTTTTGTCAGTACAACCATGAGTTAATCTGACAATAAATTGGTTTCAGTTTCAGTCAGTGAGTGTGCGTGCGTGTGTGTGTGTGTGCGCGCGCGCTGAGAGTTGGATGGTGAACGTGGGATGGAAGGTTGAGATGGAGGGGGTGGGTGGAGGGGTAGTGTGAGGGGGATGGGGTAGGGGTGGAGGTGTTCGTGATTATACTTGTCATACAACGTCCAGGAACATGTTATTGGCTTCATACTTCCCTCACTATTGTCCCCTCTCCCTCTTATTACCTTGGACTGTCGCTGTTTCCTTGGTCCCCACCCCTATCTCTCTCTCTCTCTCTCTCTCTTCTCTCTCTCTCTCTCTCTCTCTCTCTCTCTCTCTCTCTCTCTCGTGCTCTTCCCCTACCTTGCCAGACATCTACACACACACACACACACACACACACACACACACACACACACACACCTGTACACATAGACACACACACACACACACACACACACACACACACACACACACACACACCTGTACACATACACACCTGTACACATACATACACACCTACACACACACACACACACACACACACACACACACACACACACACACACACACACACACACACAACACACAAAGACGCACGTGCGTGCACACACACACTCACACACACACAGTCTTTCTCATTCTCTCTCTGAAAATGGTTTAAGCTCTCTCTCTCTCTCTCTCTCTCTCTCTCTCTCTCTCTCTCTCTCTCTCTCTCTCTCTCTCTCTCTCACACACACACACACACACACTGCTCCTCTCTCTCTCCTCTCTCTCTCTCCTCTCTCTCTCTCTCTCTCTCTCTCTCACTCTCACACACACACACACACACACACACACACACACACACACACACACACACTGGTAGCCTAACCACACCTTCTCCACAACTCTTAATCAATGGAACACGCTTCGGGTCCAACAGTTTCACATGGCCTGAACAGCCCCCGAGCTAAGAGAACGTTGATTTCGCCATTCATCCTTCATTCATGTGGCCGTCGCTCTGGCTTCGTCCATCTCTACAGTAGACCGTTTCCATTTGATTTTCTCTGCCCCCCCCCCCCCCCCCCCCCCCCTCGTTACCATCACCACCACCACACCCCTGGCGAGGGCGATGTGCCGTTGGCAATGACGTCACAGCACCGGGGTTGTCGAGGAGGAGGGGGCGGCGTCACTGCTCTATCCATTCCTCATCTCCCCCTCCCATCCCCACCCCCCCCCCCCCCCCCCCCCCCCCCCCCTTCCCGGAGCCGGCTGCGGAGCTATGCTGTGTGTGAGTGGACTGGGTTTTGCGCCCCCCCCCCCCCCCCCCCCCCCCCCCCCCTTCCGTTCCTTCCTTTCATTCAGGCCGTGTGGAGGAAGGCCGTGTCGTGTCATTGTTCAATTCTGGCTAACCGTGCTGTCGCTGCTGCTGCTGCTGCTGCTGCCGTTGTTGATGTGGTAGTGGGGGTGGTGGGGTGGATAGACTGTGTGGTGGCATTGCCACACACACTCACCGACCACGACCACTCCGTATGGACGTGGATCCTCGCTGCTTCTGTGCTGGGGAGTGTCGCCGTTGTAGCTGAATGGTCACATCGAACGAAGCACGCTGTCTGGGTGAACTGGCTGGCCTCTCTACTGGCTGGCCGGCACAGAGCTGGGGAGACTGTGTGTTGTTGTTGACACGGTGTTGGTTGGATTCTGCCTGTGTTGGTTTCGCCGTTGTGTCCGGTGTGAACTGTCACGACAGACAGAGCTACCGTGTGTCATAGTGAAGCTGAACCGTTCGGATCGGTGTGTCAGTGTGTGTGTGTATGTCTGGTGTGTCTGTGTGTGTGTGTGTGTGTGTGTGTGTGTGTGTGTGTGTGTGTGTGTGTGTTTGCAGAAGTGCATGTGTGTGCATGGGCACGGTTTGTGTGTGTGTATGTGTGACAGAGAGAGAGAGAGAGAGAGAGTGTGTGTGTGTCTGTCTGTCTGTGAGTGAGTGTGAGAGAGAAAGAAAGAGAGAGAGAGAGCGTTCGTGCATGCATGTGCGTGCCTGTGCGTGTATTCCTCGACGTCAGCTGTCGATTGACAAAAGCTTTGCTTTCGTTCGATTAGCGAATTTAGTCACCCGGTGGGCGTGTCGCGTTTGACCTGCATTCCGAACATGTACATCATGATCTGTGGCTGTTGAATCTGTTGTCGAATCTGCATCTGTGAGCCGCGTTAATGGAATCTGCACCGTGACTTGCGGTTTTATTCCTTTCAAGCATGAAATGTTCCTCATCTTCAATCTCTGAGCCTTTCTCATGCTCGAGACATACTTGTGTCATCAGTATGACCGTTAGTCGGTTCATCTTGCGTTGTTAATACAACACGCAGTTGATCACTGTCAGGGTGATCTGTCGTCGTGTGTTAGAGGATCAAGTTGCATTAGGTTTTGCTTCACCCCACACACACCCCCACTCCCCCACTCCCTCCCTCCCCCGCCCGCTTCCCTGTCGTTGCTGTTGCCTGGTCACCATCTTTGACCTGATGGTCATTCAGCAGTTGACACGATGAAGATTGTTCAGCAGCAGTGGTTAGCTGAAGGCTGTTGTTTTGGTTTGGTCGTTTTCCCGTGAATTGTTCGTTAGTGTGGTGGGGTGCCGTTCTCAAAATGACATTATTAGGAGACGCTACAGATTAACGATAGTTAAAACTGACACCAGCGTACTCGTGCATTCCTCCCTAACGTCCTCACAT
Source organism: Conus betulinus (assembly GCA_016801955.1). Taxonomy (NCBI): domain Eukaryota; kingdom Metazoa; phylum Mollusca; class Gastropoda; order Neogastropoda; family Conidae; genus Conus; species Conus betulinus. Next base: position 136,957 of record JADBJO010001183.1, read on the forward strand.
TTATACTGCCCCCCCCCCCCTCTCCCCTCTCTCTCTCTCTCTCTCTCTCTCCAACAAAGAAGTGAACAGTATGACGGGACTAATTACAGGTGTTCCCAGTGGTACGTGTGTCTTCTGAAGAGTTGTCCTGGTGGCATTCAGTGTACCCGCTATATGCCTGTATCTTGTTGCATAGTTTCTTTCTTTGTCATTCAGGTTGTCATGGTATTTCGTCAAGATGTCGCTTAGGGATTTAGTGGGTCCACACAGCCATCTTTAAGCAGATATGTACTAAGGCCCTGACGGCTGTCTTAAGCTGTGTGGATATTGTGAGTCTAAAGTCATTCATCTTTAATAGAGATAAGGTGAGCCTTAGCGTCTGTCTTAACCTTGAGATGTGATTATCCTTACAGCAATCTTCAACTTTACGTGTAACGGATCCAGACAGCTGTCTGTAAACGGGAAATCAATGGGCGCAGACTGCAATCTTGAAGCGGGCGTGTAATGGATCCAAACAACGGTCTTTGACATGGATATCGTGGATCCAAGCAGCTATCTTTAATAAGGATGTGATGGCTCCAGATAGATGTCTTTAACGTGGATATGAGTGATCCCAGCAACTTTTAGATAGGATATAGTAGATCCGAACAGCAGTCTGTGATATGGGAATGGTGGTTCAAAACAGCCACCGTTAGTAGGAATATAGTGGGCCCAAGCAGCTGCCTTTAACAGGAGTGCAGTGGATCTAAGCAGCTGCCTTTAATAAAGATATAATGGTTCCAAAGTGTTGCCTTTAACGGGAATATAGTTGGAACAAATAGCTGTATTTAACAGAAACCTAAAGGGTCCAAACAGCTGCCTTAACTGTCTTTTTACAGAGATATAACGGGTTCCAAAACAGCCGCCTTAACTGTCTTTTTACAGAAATATACGGGTATAAACTGCTGTCTTAACTGTCTTTTTACAGAAATATAATGGGTCTAAACAACTGTCTTCACTTTTTACAGATATGTGTCCAAACAGCTGCCTTTGCTGTCTTTTTACAGAGATATAACGGGTCCAAACAACTGTTTTTAACTATCTTTTTACATAGATAAAGCGGGTCTAAAACACTGTTTTAACTATCTTTTTACAGGGATAAAGCGGGTACAAACAACTTTTTAACTTTTTACAGAGATAAAGCGGGTCCAAACAACTGTTTTAACTATCTTTTACAGAGATAAAGCGGGTCCAAACATCTGTTTAAACTATTTTTTTTACAGAGACTCACACATTCATCCTTCAACATAAATTTGGCAAAGTGCTTACTTAAAACACACATTAATAACAAATTCATGTACGTACAAATATTGGTTGTTATAATAAAGAGTTCAAATCAAAGTATCCTATGACATTTATCTTGATGGTCTATGTATTTGAAGGAATGAATGGGAGAATGAGTTGACTTAACTGACACCATGTATATGTTGGAATTATATAATCATGCTAGGAAAGTATTTGCAAAGAGTTTTTCAAATTTTTTTTTTTCTTTCCCCCCCCCCTTAAACAGGCATGCACACAAAAAAAGACATATGTATCATAATTATTGTACAAAAAACACAGAAGTCAGACACAATAAAAGAACAAACATGCATGCCCCCCCCCCCCCCCCCCCCCCCCCCCCCCCCCTAAATAAAAACAAACAAAAAAACAAACAACAAAACAAAAAAAAAAAAAAAAAAAGAAAAGTCGCAGACACACACACACAAACATACATGAATTGAATTATATGCAGGATATATATGCATAAAACACACACACACACACACACACACACACACACACACACACACACACACACACACACACAAATGAGTAGCCTCAGAAACGAGGAAAAAAAAAAAAAAAACAAGGGTGGCAGGCGCGAGAGGCTGAGAGAGAGGGGGGAAAAATGTTAAGATGGGTAATTACAACAAAAGTTGGGACCATATGTACATATATAAGAGTTGTTTAACACAAGTCACAATAAAGCTAGGAAATGATAGAGGAATAGGGAAACCAGGTTTTGTCAAATTGATCTGAATCACAGTTCAGAAGGCTAAGTATTTTTCCAATTTAAATCTGAAGCTTAAGATTGTTAGGAAAACATGAAGGTCTGGGTGGTTATTTTGTAGTTTACATTTGTAAACATAAAACTTAGCAAACAACAGAATAAAGTTAAGAGCTTTGTCAGTTTTCCACATTATGTTTCACTCCAAACAGAACCAACTCTTTCTCAAAAAAACAGATTAGCGCAGTGTGATGACATTTATCCATTAGCAGGTTTTGAAGATTTCTCCAAAACCGCTGCACAATATTACAGTCGAAAAGCATGTGTGTAATCGTCTGTTGTTCATGATCACAAAAGTTACATAATGGTGAATCAACAATTTTGCATTGAAATAAGTATTTCTGGGTTGGCAGCAATCTATGTAGAAGTCGACATTGGAACCATCTAAGCTGGACGTCAGTAGAAACTTTATAAATTTGAAGGAATATTTGTTTCCAATTCAGATTTACAAAAAGATTATTCCATTTATTAATAGCAGCGGGAAAGGCATTATTTTCATTTAAAGTTTTTTTTTTGTACATATTTGTTGCCTCTTTTAATGCAAAACCAGGCTTTTTGGTCTACGAGTTTATATTGGTTAGTTATGATAATATTAAGTTGTTGGCAATAGTTGCGAATGGCATTTATTATGCCTTCATACAAGAGAAAGTTTGTTCTTATACCCTTGATAATTAATTAAAAATTCATGGAAGGTCATCCAATGCCCCATTTTCATTAATCAAGTGTTTAATGAAGAAAATGCCATAATTACACCATTCCTGTACAAAAATAACTTTTTTATCTCTTAAAATTTTAATATTGTAATGAATACACTCTGACATGAAGTCATGTACTGTGGCAGGTAAGAAACAAACAGAAGTCTTAGCTGTTCTTTTTTTTATATACAGTTAAAATGAGTCAAAACAGCTGTCCTTAACAGGGACGTAACGGGTTCGAACGGTTGTCTTGAACAGGGTTATAATGGGTCCAGTGTTAACGAAAGCTGTGATGGGTGTAGAAACAGCTGTCTATAGCCAGTGTCGCAATGGATACAGAAAGGTAGCTGTAACCAGGGATAGTGTAGGTCCAAACACCGTTGATTGTACCTTGAGATGTCGATTCAGTAAAGGCTTCCAGTGCCCAACAAGACAGTGATCCAACCAGGATTTGGGTGTCTGTGCCGAACTGTAGAGCTGATGGGATTCTGTGGCGAGAGAAATATTAGGTTCTTGGCGTAGCTTTCGGTTGTCTGCGATGCTTTAAAGTGCGACCGTCTTTAGTGTCTAGATACTGACATTATGACAAACCCTAAGCAGTTTTTTCTTAGATGATGATTATTTAAAAGTTGTGTGCGTTTGGTCCCTGACCATATATGAATTGAAAAAAAATATAAGTAAACTGCAACAGTGAAACACTTCATATGTTCTTTCTTTGTGGACATTCTGAGCAGCATGAAAGAACTTGGTGCGGTGGGCTTTGCTGTAATAAAGCTGAAACTGCAATGGACGTACAGATGGGATACCGTTTGAGGTTGTGATCCCGCCATCTCGCTTTTAGGACGTAATGGCCGGTTGTGTACGTGTAAGATTACAAGTGCCAAGTGACTCGCTTCTGGTCCCATATCCAAGCATGATATACCAGGGCTTTTTTTTTTTTTTTTTTTTTTTTAATCAGAAATGGAGCAACAGAACCAAGATAAGTTGTCTGACTGACTCTCGGCAGCTGGGCGTCTCTCTCATGCACGCCCAGTATTTCCCCCTGCTGTCGGTGCCGTCTGCCCTGCCGTGGTAAAGACTGCCGTGAAGGAAGAGGGCGCTGCCGATAAAGGCTGCAGAGAGGGTTTATGACTGAGACCATGCCAGAGTTGCCTTTTTATTTCCTGACGTGTTCTTGCAGACGGTGCTGTCAGGCCAAGCGTTTATCGCCCCTTATCACACCTTCCTTCTTCTTGCCATCCCTGCGCTGGGGCTACCGTGCGCCATACCCATGTCTGTTTTTCACAACGTGTAAAACTCCAGCTGCCGGGTCCGAGAGGTAAAACAGCGCCAAGATGGGCTGGTACGGTTGGAATTGAGGTGATTATGCGCACTTGGTACATGGAGGTGATTCATGTTGCGTTCAGCTTCGGGGAGCAGCTGTCCTTTCTGCGGCGTCTGTGATCTCCGTGTCTTTGGATTTTTCTTTCCTACGGTGAACGACTGGACCCGGGCGTTTCTGGTACCCCCCCCCCCCCCCCCCCCCCCTATGTGGATGTGTCTGGGAGGTGGTGACTAGACTGCATGCAGTTCAGGTCTTTTTGGGAGTTACGTGTTTCGCCACTTGGTCGTCACGTGCGGTAGATTCAGTTGTATAAGTAGTGATGACGCTCAAGAACGTCAAGAGGCTGAAATCTGCGCACATGCTTCATTGAATACTATCAGCGCGCTCTTCTCTCTCTCTCTCTCTCTCTCTCTCTCTCTCTCTCTCTCTCTCTCTCTCTCTCTCTCTCTCTCTCAATATATATATATATATATATGTATGTATATATATATATATGTGTGTGCATACATATATGTGTGTGTATATATGTGTATATATATATATATATATGTGTGTGTATATGTGTGTGTGTGTGTGTGTGTGTATGTGTATGTATGTATGTATGTGTGTGTGTGTGTGTATTTTCTGACCTGGGCCAAAATGCTGGAGACGGAGGGGGAAAGCAGGCAAAGTACAGCACAGAGAACAGCCCTGTTGCAAGGGGGCCGGTTTATTTTGAAAGCATTTGCTCAGTCAGACACACACACACACACACACACACACACACACAGGGGGGGGGGGGGGGGGGGGGGGGGATGTGACCTTCACACTCAACCACCCCGAGACAGGAGTACATGACAGAAACATGGCGGCCCACAGCAAGGTCACAAAGCCAGTCACACATCGGTCCACCACTTACACGTTGTCCACACACGGAAGGAGGGCCTAAGGATGGAGCGCTGGGGAAGGGGTAATATGGGGGGGGGGGGGGGGGGGGGGGGGGGCAAGAATTTGCTCGAGGCGTGCCAATAGTGAGCAGCGTGAAAAAGTCCACTCGAGGTCTAACCTTGCCGCACTGTGACCGGCTTCAAAGCATGTCGCGCGTGCCGCACGCCTTTTAATCCCCACGGATTAGTGTCGCCACGCTCCTTAAAACCCCGTCAGTTACCTACCGGGCTGTTGACAGCTGCGGAGAGAGGACTGCCGTTGGCTGACTTGCGTGAGCGTTCATCCGAAAGAAGAAGGCGCGTGTTGTTGGCAGTTTGAACATAGCGACACAGTGGTGTGGGGCCCGGAGGCGGGCTAGTGTGTTCACGTGTATTGCCTGACGTCCACGGTGGTGGGGGCGACGGGCAGGGAAAAGGAGGAGGAGTATCAGCCGTAGAGGAGCCTGTGGGGGACAGGCCTGTCATGAGGCTAAGACAGTGATGGAGCTGTGTGAGGGGTCAAGGACTGGTGAAGGGAGACAATACAGGACACGGAACGAGCGATCGACGAGCTCCGACGGTCGATGATTGACCATCGACATGCACGGAATAGGATCGACCTTTGGTGTGGATTGCAGTGCAGTGCAGTATAGTGTAGTGTATTGTAGTGTACCGCTGCGGTGCAGACCGACAAAAGACAAATGTTGACTTGACTGGCATTGTCAACACAAGTTCGCTCAGAGAAAGACTGCTAAAGACGTTGGACAACAGGGATGACTCGTAACGTGGGATGAGGATGGGTTTGAAGTAGGAGGCATTGGTATGTTTATTTTGTTACTGGTTGTTTTTTTTTTTTAACGCAGAATAGGATTTAAGGATTCGAAGATCTTTCAGATTGCTGGCGTCCACGTTGTGTACCAGTATACAGTGGTGAGGACAGGAAACTTCATGCTTGTACGCTGGAGTTCTGCGGAAGTGAATTCAGTGTTTGAAAACTCTTGCGACCACGCTTGGCCATTTTCCATTCTGGAAGACATCTGGTCTTTGGTGGTCGGTAGTGCCCTTGACCCAGAGAGTAACTTCCACGGCTGACCATGTTCCTGTCCTGACACGGCGGGTTCCGTTGCATTCTAGATTAAATGACGCTGGGTTGAGTCGTCCTGTGGTCTGGTTAGGTGAGAAGTTGAAGAGCATCGCGCTCTGTGTGGAATGTCGCCAGGTCAACCTCCGCTGGTGACCAACGTGAAGAAAAGGGGTTTCCTGCTGCCAGTTTTAACGCGCTGTTCTAGTGGTGTCAGTGTCTTGACAGACAGCCCCACCCCCACCCTCACCCTCTCCATCATGTACCCAGCAAGAGCGCTATGATCACTTCCCGCCATGGGGAAGAGGGAGAAGGGAAGGGGGCGAGGTATGGGGATAGGGGACATGTCTGTGCAGGCACGACGACATTCGTGGCATCTCTGCATTCTGCGCCTTCCCAGGGCCTGGTTTCCTAGTGTGCGCCCGGGGAGGACAGGGCAGTGACCCCTGGGCCAGGAAGGGCGTGTGTGTGTGTGTGTGTGTGTGTGTGTGTAGGAACTGTTCGAGGGAACCATCTGTGCGTGAGGAAACGGGAACACAGGACAAAAGATGCTGACCATTGAAGCCGTGTCTGGGTTCAGTCAGCGTGGCCTTCAGCCTCCTCTTTGACCTTCTCTGCTGATTGTTTTTTTTTTTCCTCCACTCTGTTGTCTGTTGGTCCGTTATGATTACAGCCCAGCCGAGCACACGTGGCCTCCTCCGTTGAAATCCGTTTGGCGGATAAGACTTGGGCCGTGCTGAGAGCGTCAGGCATTTCCTTTGATTTGGCACTCCCAGATTTTAAAAAAAAAAAAAAAAAAAAAGAAAAACGGAAAAGTCATTGAATACGTTTACATCTAACCGAAAATACATGAAAAGGGTCGTATGGACAAACGAACATTACAGAATGGGCAGCTAGTGTCCTTTCTGAAATTGACAGCCAAACTTCGGGCATGTCGTAAATTGTGACCAGAAGAAAAAGAAAAATAGCAAAAGCTAAGATAGGGAGAATGGAAGACAAAGGGAAGAAGTCGGCTACAGTGTAGGAAGACACTCCCAGCCGCTTCCCGAAAAAAAAAAGCAAACAATAACAGTGGAGGGAGAGCGATAGAAAAGAGGAGGCTTTGAGCACAAAAGTTACAGAAGGCGGGCGAGTTGTTTGTACGGAAAGATCCTTTTACAATGCCCCCCCCCCTTTTCCCCCCCCCCCCCGGTAACTTGCCTCCACTCTGCAGTGGACTTGCGGGGCCTTGACCACGGATTACAAGAGCCTGCACTAGTCATTGGCTGGGTTGTGTATGTATAGAGCTGATTGAGGCTTTGGAACGGAGTCAAGATTGGATTATTGGGGGAGAAGGCGAGGGGAGAAGGAGGAGGTTGTTATGTTCAGACTCTTGGGCGACGGGGCTGGTTTAAGGCAACAATCCATCACCCTGCTAGAGTGACGGATTGTTATACACAAACAAGGGGAGTTTGGTTTTTGCATTCATATATTTATCCTTTAATGCTAAATTGTTTTTGTGTTTATTATTTGTTGGTTTACGTTTTTACCAGTTTATTACCAGAAACGACGCGTGTTTACATGACCAAAATGTGAGGAGGAGTAATGTGACTGGATGAAATCACGGTGCTTCCACCTTCGGCTTTAACCTGCGTCACACAGGCTGTCCACGCCTTGTGGTTCCGTGATGTAAGTGTCCCTTAGTGACGTAAGTTCCCGCTGCTGTGTTCTGTCGGTGTGAAAGTATCATGGGGACCCTCAGCTGTTGGTGACGGCCATTGGACCGATTGAGGGACTGGCCATCTGGCTTTGTGTTAGACCCCGGGGATTGAACCCTCCGACCATGTGACAAACACAGAGATTCACGCACCGCCGGTACCATCCGGAACAAAGACTTCCCCCTTTCCCCCTTCCGGTTACCATCTGCATCCCGGTGATGGCCGTTTCCTTGTCAGACATGTATGAAAGAAAAGAATTGATTGGTGGAGATCGGTGAGCCAGCTTGAGAGACGGTGTTGATTGGCTGGCGACGATGACTGTGAGGAGGGCGGTGCCCAGCCGGTGCTGTAGCTGAGGGGAGGTGTGTGTGCCTGTGTGGAGCAGAGGTGGTGCTGGTGGTGGTAGTGGAAGCGCGGCTGTCCAGACGATGATGAGGAGTACCCCCAGATCCAAGATGCCGGCCCAGAGGAACCGCTACTCGCTGTTCGCCTGCACTCAGCCCATGGACGACCTGCACGTGGAGGAGCCCCAAGTCGTTGGTAAGTGAGAGGTGTCGGCTACAGCTGGGATATGAGTGATGAAGTCCGTGTTCTTGGCAAGACATCCACCAGAAGCCAAGTAGATACAGTTTGGCTGCTGAACTCGGGTTGGGTAATCATACGGTGTGATGGTGATGTCTTACCTCTTGATGTGATTGCGTCATAGAGTTAGAGCCAACGCCAGTTCGGCGTTACGTATTGTACCCAAGTCAGAGTGACGCCAGCTATGGCCAGTTTGGGTGACTGCGTTTGGCAACATGTTCTCCGACTCCTGTTTTCCTGCAAATGAAAGATGGAAGTCGGGGAAGAGGGGCACACATTATGTCCAGAGATATGGTAGACGTTTCATGCCCTCATCCCTTTGTCTCAGAATTCCGTCTCTTTCACCGGTCTCACCCCCCCCCCCTACCCCCCTTCCCCACCAACTGGCACCGACAACCTCCTATCATCTCTTACACTCTTTGCTCCATAATCAGTTCCCAGACTCGTAAAGGAGAAGCGAGCGAGAAGAGCGATAGCGATTCTTTACTGCACAAGATCAGCTCATAGACTCTGAAAGAAGAAAGAAAGAACAGTGATAGTGATTCTTTATTGTGCAGTGGTCAAAGTACTGGCTTTTGACCTGGCCGTCTTCTTAGTCTTGCCGTCTTCTCCCTACAAATGTGGCACATAACTCATGAATCAGAAACAACTCCGCTAGAGTAAGATAGTTGGTAATAGTGGCTATTGCACAGTGCGGCAGACCTTATTGTTCGGTGGCCTATGATGGGTAGACAGGTCACGTGATGGTCAGCAACTTCAGGGGGCATGATTCAGAAGAACTCGGGATTAAGTGGGCAATGATAGTGATTGCTGACTTACGTGAGGTCAGACAACAGGAAGTTAACTGGAACTATCGTTGGTCAGAGGACGATAGAGAGAAGAGGAGGATGGGGTGTACTTCATAGGGGTGTGTGTGTGTGTTGTGGGGGGGGGGGGGGGGGGGATGTTAAGAGAAATATGTTGAATAATTGTAGCAGCCTGGTGATAGCTGATGATAACCCAGTGGAGGCAGTGGTATGGTGTGAACGCCCAGTTCAGTGGACCTGAATCTTGAAATACTTCAAGCGATCAGTACAGCGTTCAGTCCAACCCATGTACCTGAAGACCTGCAGTTGATCGGATGAGAACAACATCCTGAACGTCCTTAATTAATATGTGTCAGCTGATGTTGGCCAGCGTGCCAGTGTGTGGCGGCCAGCTATCTGTTGACACAGAACGTTGTTGGGAAAACGATGGAGGCAGTGACTTGGTGGACACCGGTGAAACTCCTGAAACACGCTGGCACAGAGACGACACGGGGAAGCTTGGGACCCGATAGGACTTCATCATTTGTATCACATTAAAATGGATGGAGACTTGAGAGAACTGTATTTTGACTTGCAGTGACACCCACCTCCTTCCCCCCGTACCCGACTCTCAGACTCTCTCTCTCTCTCTCTCTCTCTCTCTCTCTCTCTCTCTCTCTCTCTCTCTCTCTCTCTCTCTCTCTCTCTCTCTCTCTCTCTCCTTTTCCCCATCCCAACTTAAAAAATCTCGCTTTTAAGGAAAATTGTCGGGACAGAAAGGGAAATAATTCTAACACTTCGATATGCGCACATACACGCACGCACACTCGAAGAGGGGAAGAAGTAGATGGCAACAGAGGAGATGAAAAGAGTTGTGCTTCCCCCCCCCCCCCGCACGTCTCCCCCCCCCCCCACCCCTCTCTCTCTCTCTCTCTCTCTCTCTCTCTCTCTCTGGAGACATGCGTGATTTTTTTTTTTCTCACATCCGTTGCATGTGACACTTGACATTTGTCCCCAAGAGGAAGAAAGGAGAAAACCTCCCAGCTTATGAACGAGCTCTGCGCCCTCCCCCCCTCCCCCTCCCCCCCTCCTCATCACCGTTCACCTTCCCCTCCTCCCCCCCCCCCCCCCTTAATTCCCCAACCTGCCCCCCACCCTCCCCCCCCCCCCCCCCCCCCCCCCCCCCAGCCCTGCATCTGTCTTTACGTGCCACATCCCCTCCCTCCACCCCTCCGTTTCCCACCACTACCAGTTCTCCCAGCAGTCTGTCCTTCAGTTGAAGCCGGCTCTGAATGAAATGGGGGTTGCCTGTTGCTTTGTTTGTAGCTGTGGGGCGGTGTCGTCATGGCAACGCTGCCACTAATGGACCGCCGGGAGAGGGGATGGGAGGGTGGAGAGTGGAGAGGGGAGAGTACGATGGAAGGGAGGGCGAATGGGTGAGGGGTGACTGTTCGTGTGAATGGACTTTAAGGAGGGAGGGAGGATGGTGAGGCGTGGGGAAGGTGGGGGTGGGGTGGTGGTGGTTGGGTTTGGAAGAGAGACTGAAGATGGTTTTTCTTTCGGCATTTTAGACCGCGCCAAGGCAAGGCCAAATGAAGGGGCAATGAAACAGAATAAACATAGTTTTGTCAAAACCTGAATAACAGTATTGGTACGTCTGGGTAGAGCCGTTGGCACTTTTTTCAAGAATGCATGCCAGTTCGTATGTGTGTGTGCACGTGTGTGTGTGTGTGTGTGGGTGTGTGTGTGTGTGAGAGAGAGAGAGAGAGAGAGAGAGAGAGAGAGAGAGAGAGAGAGATTTTCGCTTCCATGCTTTCCATAGCGACTGTTCGTGAAGAGAAAGCAAGAGATTGCAGTAGCAGTATCGTCATCCTCGGAGGCAGATCCTTTTATCAGCCGCTTCCCGTGAATATTGCACTATGGTCAGACTCAGTAACAGGGAACACGCGCGCGCGCACACACACACACACACACACACACACACACACACACGCGCGCGCGCGCGCGCTCGAACGCCACCCAGGCACAACTTCAAGTGTAGTATCATGAATTACAGGATCAAGAAAAATGCGTCTTTTACAGCTTCTTCTTGTCATTTGCTCTCTAAATACGAACAGATTATATTGCCTGGAGTGTTCAACCTCAAAAAGAATATGGGGGGGGGGGGTGGGGGGGGGGGGGGGGGGATGCTAACAGACTTCTGCAGTTGTTGGATGTCCGGACCATCATCAGACGAAAATAAAACATTCAGTCAGTCATTTTTTTTCTTGGCTCACCAATGTTAAAAGGAGCAATCCCATTGACCCCCCCCCCCCCACACACCACCACCACCACCTCCCCCAAGACGTGCGCTGCCGTTACCAGAGAGCAATCGAAGAATGCGTAAAAAGCAGTAGTAGGAGGCCTGAAAAACTCGATGCTGTGCAGCGTGGCTGCGTGCCTCCATCGTGGGTTATTCTAGGTGGTTTTAGCTCTTTTGTTTCTGTTTCAATTCTGATGCCCCGGTGATCTCCCCTGTTGCCGGCGGAGTCCAGACTTCCGCGTGTCTTGGGCAGCAGTCAGCCTGTCTGTCTGGGCAGCACGGCACGTGAGTCACCCTGCAGATCGATGTGTCACAATCCACCACCGCCCTCCGCCCCCCCCCCCCCCCAGATTCAGATTCTCTCCTTCCGACTGTCCTTCCGCCTTCCCTGTCTCTCCTCTCTCTCTCTCTCTCTCACTCTCACTCTCTCTCTTTGCTCTTCCCTTTCTGCACAGAACAAGTGGGGGAGAGACGACGCCTTGTTGCTTCGGCGGGTCGCGTTCCGCTCCGCGCTAGCGTTTGCAATGTTAAATTACAACAGAAACGGCCGCAAAGGGTCGCGAAGTTGAACGGTAAATTGCTACTTATTATCCCAGGTGGTGGTGACGGCACAGGGTCATTGTATGGTTACAGCGAAACTCAGAATACCTGGCAGGCACAGATCTGAACATCCAGTTGTTTTTGTTTGGTATAACCTTTTACAAGATGAGAGTGATGTCGAAAGCTGGGGCATTTTTACACATTGTTCTCTCCTACATGAACAGGCTTTCTTTCGATGCCGTATTCCAAAGACAAACAAATAATTAACGATTGATAATACTGTCAACCTGGCCAGCCTCTCTCTCTCTCTCTCTCTCTCTCTCTCTCCCACCCCACCCCCTTCTCTCTGACTTTCTCAAGAGTGCCAAAGGCGGGTCTAAAGTTTTTTTTTCTTTATGCCTCTTGTGTGTGTGTGTGTGTGTGTGCTTGTGCGGTGGGGGGGGGGCGGGGGGGGGGGGTAATGGGAATTGTTTTTAAAGCTGCATTGCCTTTGAGTCAGGGGCTTTTAATGTTTTGACTGTAGAGGTTAGAGTTAATGCCCTTGTAAAATCGCGTACCGTTTTCAGACGAAAGTCCAGAGACAATTTTGTGATGGGTCACATTCAGTGTAAAAAGGTTGAGCGTTGAAACTGGTCCTATGACAGATCTAAATGAAATCCTGCGGTGTGTTGTTGGTCCCCATGCCACACAGTTTTCCGGACACCGGTTCAGTTTGAATGAAAATGAAAGGCATGATGAAACTCGGCTCGGCTGTTTTTAGGTCGGATGTTGAAGGGGCAGAGAGAGAAAAGTGTGGAGGAGGGGGGGGTGGGGGTGGGGGGGGGCGGTAAGAAATGCACACATGACGAACGTTGTGGTCGATGTGAACGGGCCTTGTGGGGTGAGAGGTAGGCCTTGTGGGGTGAGAGGTAGGGAGGGAGTTAAGAGGCACGGTAGTTTCACTGTGGGGGTGATTGGGGGGGGGGGGGGGGGTGGTCGTCAGGGTCATTCAAGGCTCAGTGTGTGTGGGTGTGTGTGTGTGTGTGGTGTCTGCCTGCCTGCCTGCCCGCCTGCCTGGTGGTGATTCACTTTTCCTCTCCCATCCGTGTCCTCCTCCTCTTGTCGCCTGCTCAGTCTTCATAATGTCTTGCAGTCCTCGTGGATTTTGCACAGTTCCGCGTTCTGCTGTCCACTGCGATTTTGCCTGTCTGCCTGTCTCTCTTCCTCCCTCCCTTCCCCTTCTCCCTTTCCCCTCCCCCCTCTCTCTCTCACATGGCGCGCACGCACACACACACACACACGCACACGCACACGCATACCTCACACACACACACACACACACACACACGCGCGCGCGCGCACACACACACAACACACACACACACACACATACACACGCGCGCATACACACACAACACAATGGCAGACAAAGAGGTGGAGGTGGAGACCGAGGGGAGGTGGAGCGACGGAAGAGGGAAGGGGAAGAGAAAGAGACGAGAGAGAGAGAAGGGGGGGGGGTGGAGAGTTCGGCGGACACACAAAGGCGTTATCCAGTTCTTCTCCCTCATGAACAGAATACTGTTAACGTGGGGAGAGGGGGAGGGGACGGGCATTGATGTTCATTGAGGTGGGGAACAATCTGTCGTCTCTGAAGGAAGATTCAGCAGACACAATGGCTGATGGCGACAGCCGGTGGATGAACATGATGTCTTGTTCCACTGGAGTCCAGGGGAGCTGTCCTGGCCCTAGAGTCTGTGGCGGCACTCTGGGGGGGGGGGGGGGGGGGGGGGGGAGACCACTGGCGATGGAAGCCACAGTCGGTACTGTTTGTGTCTTCATCGTCACCTTGTACCGTAGAGAGACCGTCGCAGATCAGGAGCACTCCAAATCACGGTTTTCGGTTGATGTTACACTATATATTTTGTGCTACTTTGTAATGATCCTCTTTCTCTCGCTCTCTCTCGCTCGCTCTGATCCTCTTTCTCTCTCTCTCTCGCTCTCTCTCTCTCTCTCTCTCCGCTCTCTGTCGCTTCTATCTCTCTCTCTCTCTCTCTCTCTCTCTCTCTCTCTCTCTCTCTCTCTCTCTCGCGCGGACGCGCGCACTGTCTTGTGTATCCCCTTTATATTTAGGTTGCCATTACCGTGATCGAAGAACACGGCACGGTATCTGCACCAAATAATGTACTGATCAGTACACGCACAATCCGTGAACATGCATTCGCGCGCGTGCACTCAAAATTTTGTCTCAGTCGCACCCGTCCGCACGCACGCACGTACACATGCGCGCGCACACACACGCGCGCGCGCGCGCACGTGCACACGCCTACACACAAACGCACGAAGGGGGCGCACACTCTGCATGGATGGCTCTTCCTTTCTCTTCTCTCTCTCTCTCTCCTCTCTCTCTCTCTCTCTCTCTCTCTCTCATCACACACACACTCTCTCACACTCTCACTCTCTCTCTCTACACTCGCGCCGCACACACGCACACCCACACACAAACCACAAACACACACACGCACATGCACGCCCGCACGCACGCGGGATGGATGGCTCTACCTTTCTCCCTGTGTCTGTCTCTCTCACTCACACACACACACTGTCTCTCTCTGTCACAATCTCTCGCTCTCTCTCTGCGCTGTCACACACCACACACGCGCGCGCGCGCGCGCACTTACACACACACACAACACAACACACACACACACTCTCTCTCTCTCTCTCTCTCTCTCTCTCTCTCACTCTCTCTTCTCTCTAACTCTCTCTCTCTCTCTCCACACACACACACACACACACACACACACACGACTCAACACTCACTCACACACTTACTCCTCTCTCTCTCTCCTCTCTCTCTCTCTCTCTCTCTCAGGTAAGTGGATGGAGGGTGGGACGTTATAAAACCTATTCTTCCACTTGCGGTCCTCAAGTTTATTCAAACAGCTGAATTCACAGTTGAGTAGTTTGGTGCTTTTCTTCGACGGGGGGGGGGGGGGGGGGCGGGCTCACCGTTTTCTCAGTGGGTGGAGGAATGTTCTGGGAGGGTATCTTGACCGTTTTGCTTTTCAAGCAGGGTTCTTAGCACATATCAAACTGGTTAATAATTGCAGATCTGTGGAGCTGGAGACCTGTTCTATTCCCATGTAAATTCTCACCAGTCATATGTTGTTGCTGTGGGCTTCACGGGAGAGACCCGATTCGGGCGAGTGTCTGGTAGAACAAAAAAACATTTTGCTGCCCGTTATTCCCGTTGTGGTGTGCGTGTGGTGCGCGCGCGCGCGAGGCGCGCGCGCGTGGGGTGGTGTGTTGTGTGTGTGTGTGTGTGTAGTGTGTGTGTGTGTGTTTGCAGGTGTGTGTGTCCTCTCAGAAAAAACTCTAATGAGTTCTGATTACTGATTTCTTCTCTTCTTCTTCTTCTTCTTCCGCCCTCTCTCTCTCTCTCTCTCTCTCTCTCTCTTCTCTTCTCTCTCTCTTTAAAGAATAAAGGAAGAAGGGGGGAGGGGGGGGGGGGGGTGCAGAAAAAAAAATGATGAAGGGAAGAGAGGAGAACAGAAAAAATAAAAGGACAAAAGAGAAAGAAAGAAAGAAAGAAAGAACAAGAAAAAAAAAACCGGCGCAAATCACCCTTATCAGTCAGTTCTATTTGTGTCGGACACAACCTCAGTGAAAAATACCACGGGCTCTATTAATATCACACACAGAGAACTCCGCGGAAAGTACCACACGTTAGCAGCAGCAACACAGCAGCAGCGGGGTGATTCAACCCTGGTTTAAATGCGTTTTTACTTTGTCCTTCGTTTGGAAGGCCGGGGCCATTTCAGCCTTTTTTTTTTTTTTTTTTTTTTTCTTTTTTTTGTCACACTGGCAGCGAGGTGAAATAATAGCTCACAATGGACGCTGATGCCGCCGGTGTACAACCTGACATTTTCCACCCACGACTTCACTCACTGACTTCTCTCCGGCTAACGTCCATTCCCTCCCTCACCCCCCCCCCCCCACCACCCCCACCCACATCAGGCAGAACGGTATCTTCTTTTCTTTCCAGCGTGGGAGGTATTTTTTTATGTTTTCAGCTTTGTCCTTGTAGGAATATCGATTGGCAACAGACGGATGTGTCGGTTGTCAAGAGTGTGGAACCGTGTGTAGAGGGAAGAAGAGACGAGATCGTGTTGGGGGGTGTAACGTTACAGCATTAAAAGCTCATGCAGGTAGAATGGACCTGCAACCTACTACCTGTCAGTCTGTGTGTCTGTCCGTCTGCCAGTCTCTTTTTGATGGTAAATGTGTGCTAAAACAATGATTGGAAACGTCATTCGCTGCGTATTTGTGTAACGTGAAGAAAAGAACCATGACAAACGCTCTCGCTCTCTCTCAATCTCTCTCTCTCTCTCTCTCTTCTCTCTCTGTTTCACCTGCCGACATTTCGGGGAACGGTGTAAAGTCCAGTGAGTAGTGGCCATGACACAGTGATGTGAATCACCGCTGACAGCACGTGCTTCCCGCTCTGTGTCACACACACTGGCGACCAGGAGATAAAGGCCACCGCCGCCAGCTGTCACTGGCCTGGAGGGAAATCCTGGCAACACGTGGCTGTCGCTTCTCTCTCCCTCCCTCCTTCTCTCTCTCTCTCTCTCTCTCTCTCTCTCTCTCTCTCTCTTACAGCACACACATTCTCTCTCTCTCTCTCTCTCTCTCTCTCTCTCTCTCTCTCTCTCTCTCTCTCTCTGTCGCTTCTCTCTCTCTCTCTACAGCACACACATTCTCTCTCTCTCTCTCTCTCTCTCTCTCTCTCTCTCTCTCTCTCTCTCTCTCACTCTCACCCACACACACACACACACACACACACACACACTAGGAGATTCTCTCTCTCTCTCTCTCTCTCTCTCTCTCTCTCTCTCTCTCTCACACACACACACACACACACACACACACACACACACACACATATTAAGAGATAGTAAGGGCAGTTTCTTGGTTAGAGCAGTGGTGTTCGTCCACACTTTTAACTGCTAGATCAATCTCTTGGGTATGATAAACCGATTCAAGACTGAAGACTCAAACAAAAAAGTGTCATGAGTTTTGCCTGTAGTAGGGGATGTAGAGGATTCAGTGGAAGCATCGGTTGATAACGAAGAAGTCAGTGTGGAACATCTGTCAAACACTAAACCACCCTAAGGCGAACCAGTTATGAATGTAAAAGATTTTGAACAATGGATGCATTCCAAACATCTTCAAATAAGAAAGTTTATACATCCTTCTCAGGTTAAAGAAAAGACTATTTTCTTTTTTTAAAAAAATGACATTATATAGTGATAATGGAGAGTGCTATTTTTGGATGTACTATCAAGTGTGTTTCAAAATACCGTATTTTTTTCGGTCTTTCTGGGGGGGGGGGGGGGGGGTGAAATTCATATAAACGAATCAGACCGGCAGTGCCAAACTCGTCCGCCAGAGGTGGATCAGAGCAAACTTCCGAGTCGAACAGGTCGTTAGCTTCAGACAGATGTTTCCCACAGAAGTGTAGGTGGTGGTGGTATAATTACAGGGCTGCGGAGAGGGGCTCGTAGCACTGACCCGCGATGAGTAAGTGCACTCCCCCTCCTCTGCCTGACTGACACCTCACCCCCCACGCCCCCCACCCATCGTCCCTCTCCCTCCAGGTGTTATTTCAGGCGGTGCGTGTTGATACGGCTGATGCTGGCAGTTGGCCCCACAGTGCTGACAACTCCATCCCCTCACTGCCGTCTGGACTGGATGGGTAGAGGGGGATCCCGCTTCTTCGTGTGTCTGCCGGCCTGCCCAAAGCACAGTGCAATAGATGGGTCTGCCTCACACCACACACACACACACACACACACACACTTACTTACACACAAACGCGCGCGCTCACACGCACGCGCACGTTCTCCTCTCTCTCTCTCTCTCTCTCTCTCTCTCTCTCTCTCTCTCTCTCTCTCTCTCTCTCTCTCTCACACACACACACACACACACACACACACACACACACACACACACACAACTCCACCCCTCGTTTCCCACCCCGTCATCCCTCCACCTGTAGAAGTGGCCAGGTTGGTCTGCGTTTATTATGCGTGTGGTGATGTCGACGATAGCAGTGACAAAACCAGTGTATTTTGGGGCGCATCGTCTCATCAGTGAGAGAATGAATGGGTGGGGGTGGGGTGGAGGTGACTGTATAGGAGCTGCGGATGTGTGTGGCCGGAATGAATTGGAATTGTTAAAAAGGAACGCGATGGTATTGTGTCAGGGTGTTGGTTTATTAGCTCTCTCTCTCTCTCTCTCTCTCTCTCTCTCTCTCTCTCTCTCTCTCACACACACACACACACACACACACACACACACACACACACACACACACACACACACACACACACACGCATCTGGCCGTTCGCGCTCATGAATTACTTGCCCATGGGGAGTGGGAGTGTATTTTGACTCTGTACTCTGTGTGTGTGTGTGTGTGTGTGAAAGTTGGCGCAAGTGTGCGTGCATGTAAAGTGCCGTTCACACGCTCGCGGTGGCTGGGTCGTCGACGTGCAGTCAACGAAATGGTCCCCCCCCCACCATTCTCAGCTTCTCCTTCCTGTCTACTCCTCTCCTCCCCCCCCCCCCCCCCCCCCCCCCCCCCCCCCCCCCCCCCCCCCCCCCCCCGGCTTCCCCCAATAGCTCCACGACATCCTGAGAAAAAATCGGCGCCCGATGTGTGTGTGTGTGTGAACGTGTGTTGTGTGGCAGGGGAGCGCTTTTCATGCCGACTGGCCCTACTCACGCTAACGGCCACACATCACAGAGCTGGCGGGGGGAGGAGACAGAGAGCACTGGCATCACCATTGTACACAGGGAAGGAGGGACTGGGAAGTGAACTGTGGTGGTGTGCTGCCCGCACACCCTGCCTGCCTCTGTCCTCTTGCCTCCCTCCACTATTTTGATAAAAATCGCCTCGAAGAAATCAGGCCTTAGTCAGTGTGTAAGGGAGCGGAGGGGTAGTTAGCCTAACCGCCACCGTCTCACGCTTGTGCCGAAGCTGTGAGCTGTTCTTGAAGAAGAAGCGTGCAACGTTATGTGGGCAGCTAGCCAGGCATTGAAGACCCATTGATGTGTGTGTGTGTGTGTGAGTGGTGGTGGTGGTAGTTCTTTTGTTCTTCATTATTGAGGTCTGAGAGCGGAGCATCACACGCCTACGCCACCTCGTTCCCCCTCCCCCAGCTGCAGGGAGCGCGAGGCAGCCGTGAGTGCTTTGATTGAAGAAAATGGCTGCTACTGAGGAAGGAGAGTGGCAGTTGGTGTGAATGTGTTTGGAAGATCGTCGTCTCTCGGGGGGGGTGGTGCTGGTGTTGCAGGCTCTGGCATTGTGGCTGTTGTCGGTTGACCGTTGTGTGTCTGTTGTGGTGGGTGCACGCGCCGCCATGGGGCCCGGGGGTGTGAGGCCTGAGGTTGTATGTTTACATGTGTTAGCTGCCCTCCCCTCCCCTTCGCTTCCAAGTTGCCTTGTGCCTCGTTTGGCGGCAGCGTCTGGATGTATTCCGCGATGAGAACGCCATCCAAAGAGTGCTTCGGTCGTACGATCACTGTGGGAGGTATGTGTCCGCTTCCGTCATCACCGTCAACGTCTTCACCATAACTTATCATCATCATTGCCACCCTCTTCGTGTTTTTTTGCCAGCATCATCAACACAGTCATGTTGTCATCAGAATCATTATCATAAAATGCTTCGAAGGAGGGGCGAGAAGGAGAGGTGTGTGTGGTGGTGGATGGGAGTGGTGGAGGTAGGTGGGGGGGCATTCATGATAGACTTCAGGGGATCAAAATTGAGAGAAGGATAGTATATCTGAAAGGGATGTGGTGGTGGTGGTGTTTACATTCCAGTTGCTTCTTCAGATTTTTGATATATTCAGTGGTGATGATTATTTCCATGGACAAATCTGCTTGTCTTACGTGTACTGTATTAGAGTAGAGAGTATAGATGAGAGACGTCTTTCTCTCACCCCTTCGTCTTTTCTCTCACCCCTTTCTCTCACTTCTTTCTCTCACCCCTTCGTCTTTCTCTCACCCCTTCGTCAAACCTCACTTCAAATCTGCTGCCATGAATGTTGGCAAAGGGATGTTACTGTTTGCCCAGAAGCTCAGTATGTGAGGGTTATTTTGTGGTGTGCAGCCATGCCTACAGTTGCGGTATTGTCAAGACTGTATCATATTTCTGTCTGGTTGTAAATTCTGTGGTGAGAGGTTATGGCATTCTTCATCTCTTCCAGGGGACGTCTGTGAAACTCATCACTGTTGTTGTTTCTCGCCCCCAGGTGGAGAATTCTCACAGAGTACCCCCCCCCCCCCCCCCCCCCCCCCCCCCCCCCCCCCCCCCCCCCCATCCCTCCATGCATGTTCTCTAAATACCAGTGGGCTATAAGGCAAGTGAGCTGGGAACTGTGGACCACCTCTTTCTCCCTCCCCCTTTCCTACCTCATCACCTTCGGTCTGCCCCTGTTCAGTCAGTCTGTCTCTTTGTCTTTCTGTCTCTCCCTTCCCGCTG
This sequence comes from Conus betulinus, assembly GCA_016801955.1. Lineage (NCBI taxonomy): Eukaryota > Metazoa > Mollusca > Gastropoda > Neogastropoda > Conidae > Conus > Conus betulinus. The sequence continues at coordinate 157,464 of JADBJO010001183.1, forward strand.
TCACTCTTTCCTGCCCCCTCCTTCACTCTGGGTATTTGCTTGTCTCGTTATTTCTCTTATGCTTCCCACCCCCATCCCTCTCTCCACCCCGCCTTTGATGCCTATGATATTTGCCTGTCTTCTTTCTTATTATTGTTCTTATGACTTCCTACCCCCCCCCCCCCCCCCCCCCACTCTTTCTCTCTCTCCCTCTCTCTGTTAAAGCTGGGAGCAAAATAAGTAATATCAAACTGAATGTACAATGTACAAACAATATCTAAACAGACCATGCATCTGCTGCAATTCATTGAGGAAAAGCATTCACTATTTTCTGAATGTCCTGAATGGATTCTGTGCTCAAGATTCGTGGAAACTGCTGGACTTAAACTGTAATAGAATTACATTGGTTTCAAAACAGAAAATGCCCTCATAATGATTAGTGTAAACTAACAAAACAACAAAATGTAAGTGACGTGTACACCAGACGTCAGCTTGCCAGTCCCTCTCTTCGTCCAGCTCTCTTTCACTTGGTTCTCTCTTCGTCTCTCCTACTTTCTGTCTGCCTGCCGTGTCACACACAGCTTCAGGCATTCACACACCCACGCACACAGTCACACATGGGTGCTCATGCACGCACACTCAGAGCACTTGTCAATGAGGATGGCGGGTGATCTGGCACTATTGATCTGTCCCCCACAGACCCCGTCCATTCACGTCCCTCCTGTCTCTTCAGGCAGTGGGAAAGGGGAGGCAGCCAGATATCTCTCTTGAACAAACGTCCTGTATCGATTCGAAAAAATTGGGGAGTGAACCGACCAGCTCTCAGGATAATGTGAGAGTCAGCGTGGTGGCTGTGTGGTTTGTCCGTCCCTCAGGTTGGCTGAGGGGGAGAGGTTCCACCCTGTGGGCCAGTGGTTTCCTGTAGGCCCCACGTTCTGACGTCAGCAGTCCACAGGGTCACTTCTGCCTTCCTGCCGCTTTCACATCTGACACTACTTTGGAGGGAGGAGTGGAGGAGGAGTGGACGGTGGTTAGATGGGTGGGGGTGAGGAATAGGGAGCAGAGGATGGATTCAGTCCTCCTTCCTTTCTTCCCTGTATGCACCCACGCACGCACATGCACATATGTATGTGCGCGTGCACACACACACACACACACACACACACACACACACACACACCCTTGTTTAAAAGCACCAGAAAGATGTTAAGAGTTGTACGTAATCATGGAAACATCCTACAAAATGACTGTAGACAAAGTATTATGTGTGGGAGTGAAAGAAGACAACTGTGAGAACTGCTTCTTCTTGAATAAAATGTCGTCCTTCAAACTGTGGTAACTCATCAGGAGCTGCTCTTTTTTCTGTCAAAATATCTGCCTACCCTGACCTCTCCATCACCACCAGTTTTTACTTTTTTCCCCATGTTCAGCCTGTTGGCAGAGCCAGTCTCTTTCTGGGACATTTCTATAATCTTTATTGTGCTGTAAAACAACGTAATCTTCAGCTTAATATTACACTTGTTAAGAGTAGGATATGTGAAATCATGTTTGTGTACATTTTTTTCATAATCCATTTTTGATGCTTACAAACATCTGAGAAAGCGAGAATAGTTTACATACATGTGTTTGCCAAGCGTGGATGGAAGATGTTTTCTGCAACATCCACCAGTGTAGTGGTATGAGATCACAACAGCATGTTGATGTTATGTGTTGACAGGAAAAGTGGTTTGGATACACACAAGGGTGGGCAGGGGAAATATGTTGACCTCACCTGTGTGCCTCGTCATTGACACACCCAGGCTGACAACCTTTGAACTTCCTGTGTTGGCTTGTTTTTGCATGCGTATGTGTGCACACGTGTGTACCCATGCACCCTCATCTCCCCCTCCCCCTTCTGCATACACACACATAAACACGAAATGATGTACACACTCTTCTCTCTCTCTCTCTCTCTCTCTCTCTCTCTCTCTCTCTCTCTCGCTCTCTCTCGCTCTCTCTGTCTGTCTCATTGTGTTTGTCTCTAGCTTCTGTCTTTCCTGTTTCTGTCTTCTGTCTTTCCAGTTTGACTTCATGGATCATATCTCTTCTGACCTTCATTATACAGAATTCACCCGTTATGGAATGTTTACAAAACCCAGAATTTAGTGTAAAAGTCCACATTTTTCAAAACTGTCGACTTTGAACATGTGAGATGTAAGAGTTCTTTGTACAACGGGGATGATGAGAGAAAGAAGGTGCGACATGATGTTATGTGAGTGTTGGACATAACATGTAGCAGTGTTCACTGTGTGTCATGTCACTGTAGGGGTCATTCAGGGGAAGATGTAGCAGTGTTCACTGTGTGTCATGTCACTGTAGGGGTCAGTCAGGGGAAGATGTAGCAGTGTTCACTGTGGGTCATGTCACTGTAGGGTCAGTCAGGGGAAGATGTAGCAGTGTTCACTGTGTGTCATGTCACTGTAGGGGTCAGTCAGGGGAAGATGCAGAATAAGGTGAGAGGAGGAGGCTCGGTCAGAGGGTGAGCACAGCCTGCTGCCAGCAGTGTGGTGTAAAGGTTGACATGGCACACAGCCTGCTGCCAGCAGTGTGGTGTAAAGGTTAACATGGCACACAGCCTGCTGCCAGCAGTGTGGTGTAAAGGTTGACATGGCACACAGCCTGCTGCCAGCAGTGTGGTGTAGAGGTTAACATGGCACACAGCCTGCTGCCAGCAGTGTGGTGTAAGGGTTGACATGGCACACAGCCTGCTGCCAGCAGTGTGGTGTAGAGGTTAACATGGCACACAGCCTGCTGCCAGCAGTGTGGTGTAGAGGTTAACATGGCACACAGCCTGCTGCCAGCAGTGTGTGTGTAGAGGTTAACATGGCACACAGCCTGCTGCCAGCAGTGTGGTGTAGAGGTTAACATGGCACACAGCCTGCTGCCAGCAGTGTGGTGTAGAGGTTAACATGGCACACAGCCTGCTGCCAGCAGTGTGGTGTAGAGGTTAACATGGCACACAGCCTGCTGCCAGCAGTGTGGTGTAGAGGTTAACATGGCACACAGCCTGCTGCTGCAGCAGTGTGGTGTAAAGGTTAACATGGCACACAGGCTGCTGCCAGCAGTGTGGTGTAAAGGTAAACATGGCACACAGGCTGTGTCCATGTGTTTCAAGTGAGTTTGAGTTGTTGAAAGGTTAGGCAAATAGTGGGTAACCTTCAAGAAGGAGAGTCTGTGGAACAGTGAAATCTTGAAACTGGGGTTTTCGCCACTGTGGTGTCAGATACTGTTCTTGAACACACAAGAAGTACAAAATTCTCAGTTGCGTAAATTTTTGTCATTGTTGTTGTCGTTGCTGTGTCATCTGAAGCCATGTCCATGACATTACTCCCTTACCTCTCATTCTGGCTCCCTGTTCATTGCTCCCACTGCAGCCCATAGGAAGCAGTTAGTGTCAAGTCGTCTGGAGGCAACCTGCTGGAGGAGATGCTGCATTGCTTCCAAGTCATTTCAGTGATGTCACACTCGCTGTCCCATGCACTCTGTCCCCCTTGTCTTATTTTCTTCATACTTTTTTTTTTTTGTCATGTTCATGCTGTTTGTCAGTGCCCCCCCTCCCCCCCACCACCTGCCCTTCCACCCTGTCCCCCACCATCTGCTTCCCTTTCCCCAACCTCCCAACAGGATTGGACCGGGGCAGTTTTATCGGCTGTGGAGGGAGGGTTGAGCTGGGTGTGGCTGTCACTGCTGCAGCTCATTAACAGCCCTTGTGTGCACACCCAGTGGAAACCACAGCCAGTCCTGCCTGTCTGCTATAGATAGGGCATACATGCACACGCGCATGCCTACACCTCGGCACATGTGCACAGACAAGCTCACACAGATGCATGTCTGTTGCATGCACACACACACACACACACACACACACACACACACACACACACACACACACACACACACACAAACACACACGCGCACATACTCACACACACACACACACACACACACACACACACACACACACTACACACTCACTCTCTCTTTCTCTCTCTGTCTCTCTCTCTCACACACACTCTCTCTCTCTCTCTCTCTCTCTCTCTCTCTCTCTCACACACACACACACACACACACACACACACACATTTGGTCATATATATGTGTGCAAGTGCACACACAAGGAGAGCAGGAAAGAGGAAAGGAAGATTTATTTGTATGTATGGAGAAAGACCAGAGCGCGAGAGGGAGGGAGGCCGAAGGGAGAGATCTGGACCCCCACTGACAAAGGGACACAAAAGAAGGGTTGGGGAGGCAGGGATAGATAGATTACACTGAAAACAATCTGCAAGAAAAACAATCTGCAGGAGAGAGATTGCAGGGGCGAAAGAGAGGAAAGGAGATGGGGGTAAGGGGGAGATAATTCAGGTCAGATCTCATTGAATGATTGAAAGTAAGCAGCAGTGCAGCTAACAATGAGCTGCTGAAGAAAGAACTTATAGATGACAGTTGTTCCTAGATGTGACTGAAGCATTAAGATCAGTGCAAGCTAGTTTTCATTGTCTCCTCATTAAAATCATCTTTTATTTGTTGACCTTTTTTGTTTGTTTTCTGCTGCTGCCATGCAAATGAAGACCAACTGAAACAGTTTCTGGCCTGTGAAAAGGAAATTCGTGTCCATCCTTTTTTCTGTGGAAAATGGTCTCTTCTCTCAACTTCACAACTTAAGAATCTGTTCATGTGCTCTCTCTCTCTCTCTCTCTCTCTCTCTCTCTCTCTCTCTCTCTCTCCCCCCCCCCCCCCCCCCTCCCTTCAATCTCACAATTACTCTCCCTTTTATTTTTTTTTAACCCCCTCCCTCTCCCCATCCTTCCTGCCCGACACACACCTATGTACCTGCATGCTGTCTGGCCAGCACATGTACATAACAAAAGCTGCATGACTGAATCTAGGTTATCATTAGATTAACCTTAGGTTGTGCTGATGGTTGACACTGTGAAGATAAATGGAAAAAAAAACAAAAAAAAGAAACAAACAAAAAAGAAAAGAAAACATGGATTCATAGTTATAGTAAATTAGATTCAATAAAATCCTGTACCAAAACATGGATGCACACTCTCACGCACGCACATGCACACGCACATGCACACACACACACACACACACACACACACACACACACACACACACACACACACACACACACACTACAGGCACGCTCTCTCTTTCTCTCTCTCTCTCTCTCTCTCTCTCTCTCTCTCTCTCTCTAGCATTAAAGACTGCACACAGCACACTCTACCAAGGTGATCAGGACTCCCGCTATCAGAAGAAAGTCTGGAAGCAGACAGATAAAGAGTTCAGCTCTAACGAAACAAAAGATAGAGAGAGGTGAGGCAGGAGGGGGGGGGGGGGGGGAGGCTGCTAAAGAGAGCAGACCCCCAGACAGAGTGAGAGCAAAGGGAAGCATCCATCACTGTCAATGTGTGACTGCTGTTGTGGCGTGGATTCTGCACCCTGCAGAGCCCCACTCACCATGGAGGCATGGGAAATCCTCCTGCTAAATTCCCTGCGCCGACTGCTGTCCTTCTCTTCTGCTAAGCTGTAACTTGTTTTTGCTGGATAGCTGCTGCTGATGATGATGATGATGCTGTGCCGTTATCAGTGACAGAATCAGCTTATGATGGAGTACTGTTTTATATTCAGTGACAAGACCAGCAGAATCTTTTATTTATCTGCTTTGATGTGTTACAAAGAAGGGCAAAAAAAAAAACCCAACAAAACCTTGTCTGTGACTATGCAATAAACATACCATCTCTAGCGGACTTCAGTCTTTCAGTGTGCAGGCAAGGAGAGATCACTTTCCTGACAAACAAGCAATGCAGTCCATGCACTGTGTCATCCCCCTGCCCACCCACCTCCTCTAACCCCCTTCCCCCTCCCCCTATCCACCTTGCCTCCCTTCTAATCACACTGTCTCTGTCGTGGATGCACACAGGTGGGTGCAGTTGCACTCCAAAGCACCTGTTCATGCATGAGAAGGACCATCAGACCCAAAGGGACCTTGGCTGTCTCCCCAAGAAAGTTTAAAAGCTTGTACCACAAAAAGAGGGGCGGAAGAGGGGGAGAGGAAGAGAGAGAGAGAGGGAGGGAGGAGGAGAAAGAGAGAGGAGGAGAGAGAGAGAGAGAAAGAGAGAGAGAGAGAGAAGCAGTGATTTCAAAGTGGGGGAGGGATGGGTGGAGAGACAGTCAGACAGACAGAGCAGTGAGAGAGCCTGGATTATCAAAGTTTTGTATGCTGAAATAGAGATAGAGATTCTTGGGAGGGTGGGCATTGCAGGTACAGTTGGGGGTGGGGGCAGATGTTTGTTTATTCCTTTGAATATTTTCCCTGTTGAGTTCCACATGGTCTGACAGTCGGGGGATATGTCCCTGTGTGTTGCAGACATCCGGCAGCAGCTGTGCGACCAGCTAAAATGCCTGGACATCAAGCTGGAGACGGAGGTGTCCATTGTGGCCGAGCTGCAGGAGTTCTTCAAACGCCGGGCGGAGGTGGAGCGCGAGTACTCCGAGAAGCTGGACAAGCTGGTCAAGCAGATGATCACTCGCCACCGGGCTGAAAAACAAAAGTCAGTTCTTGTTTTCTGTTCTGGTCTGTCCTGGCATGAGCAGCGCTGTTGTTTGCACTAGCATTTTTCTGTGGCTCTTCTGTCTCCTTTGCTGTGACTTGAGTCTCTGTACACAACCTTTGCTCTCTCCCTCTCTCTCTCTCTCTCTCTCTCTCTCTCTCCCTCCCTCTCTCTCTCCTCTCTCTCTCCCGCCCTCTCTCTCTCTCTCTCTGTTTGAACTTGCAGATTATCATTATTACTTGGAATATGTTGATGTCAAATTTTGTTTACTAAAGCAGTTTAAATAGTAATGGTAAATATGACCAATGCAACCTTGTTCTTTTTTTTCAGAATGTAAAATGAGTCCATTCATTTTTCAGTAACTGTTCAAACTTCACAACAGAATGATTTTTTTTAATTCAGTTTGGAGCTATGAATCTTCCCTACCCTGTCGCACAGCAGCGCATCAGACTTTTGAAGCATCCTGCCAGCTTCCTTCTGAAGCCTTCCCCTCTCCTTCACTACCACTCGAACTGCCTCACACACCTGCAGCCTACCTGCACACACCTGTACACACAGATGTCTGCTCTTTCTCCCCACCCCCCTCCACTTTCCACCCCCCTTAGGCCCCTCCCTCCCCCCTTTCCACATCCTTCCCAGTCATCCAGACAAGAACGCAGCCTCCAGTGTGAGTGGAAGGGGGCATTGATGAGAGGTTGATGGGGAGCAAGGACAGACAGATTGTTAACGGTACCACTGGCCAGCCAGGGTGGATGTGGGGGGTGCCAGCCAGGGTGGATGTGGGGTGCCAGCCAGGGTGATGTGGTGTGCCAGCCAGGGTGGATGTAGAACCACAGAAACGTGGTGGTGTTTGTTTAATGATGGAGCTGGCGTGTAGAGGTGAGGTCCCCTTGATAGCCTGCATAGTAGACTGCCGTAAGTCCCAGCTGTTGAGAGGTGTTGGGGTCTGGGTGCTGACATAGATCCAGCTTTGTTGATGAAGATGGTGTGTGGCTGGCCAACAGAGGAAGTGGGGGAAGAAGGTTTGGGTGGCTGGCCCCAGATTGGCATGGATGGTGTGTTTTTTTATTTGACAGCTGGTCGTAGGATGGCTTTGTGGTGCCGAGTGTGTTTACCTAGTGGGTCTGTTGTTGTGGATGACTGTGGGAACTGCCAACAGTGCGAAGTCCCCCAAAAACATCCTGTGTGCAAATTGCAACTTAAGTGCCTGGTGAATTTCATCTGGGTTCCATTATAGGCCAGCCAACCATTCAGGCAAGTTTCAAAGCTGTCACAGTGTTGAAAAATAAGGAACCCCACCTTTGCTTGCATGCTCATGCATGTGCACACACATGCATTACGTACACACGCACGCGCGCACGCACACACACACACACACACACACACACACACACACACACACACACACACACACACACACACACACACACACACACACACACACACACACACACACACATACATATATACATACACAGGGTTCATGAATAACAGTGCCCAAGACATTAATTTGAAAATGGAAATCCCAGAGCAGAGAAGGCTGAGCTGTGCTGAATGCCATGCCATTCTGCTTAATTGTTTGCTACTACTGATAAAGAAAAACAACAAGGAGGGGGAATATAGGGGGAATATCTTTCAGGAAACATTTCAGTGTTATTTGAGATACATAACAAAAAAAAAAAATCATTGTGGTGAATGGACAGTTATTGTCTGTTAATTATCGAAATGAGTCAGTGGATCGCAACATGAAAAGTTTTTTTTTTTTTTTTTTTTTTTTGTTAGACCTTCCACCACCCCACCCATCAAAAAAAAAAAACCCAAAAAAACATTCTGTTGCAAAGGTAGGTGAATAGACCACAAAGTTGGAAAGACCATGGACAATTATATAAATGTAAAATAAGAAAAATTAGGTACAAAGATGAAGTCAAGGAGTTGGACAAAAAAGGAATTTACAGTTGCAGAATTTTACACAGACTGCAGGCATTCTCAGAAGTCGGTACTGAGTGACGTTCTGCTGTTAAGAGAGATCTTACAATTTGTCTGCAATGAATCAAGGGAAAAAAAGAGAAAAAACATGAGAGGTTTTCAGTAATGTGACTGATAAATGTAGGGTAGGTAGGGCATCTTTTCTCTCTCTCTCTCTCTCTCTCTCTCTCTCTCTCTCTCTCTCTCTCTCTCTCTTTTCCTTGGAAGGATACTGTACTTAAAAGCAAACACATGCTATAAGCTACTTGAGCTTTCCATGCCAGGACTAAACAACTCATGTTTATGATGGTTAGGTAGGGTGGGTCAGGGTTATTCTCATGGCTGTGTGTGTGTGTGTGTGTGTGTGTGTGTGTGTGTGGTATGTATATAATAGGTGGGTGATACTTTTGTGTCCAGGATAAGTGTCTGTTGGAGGTTTGATGGCATTCATTGTGTGTGGCTGGTCAGACAGGTTAAGAGAGGAAGGAGTAGATGGGAAGGGGTTAGTTATGTCCCTTAACATGTATGGGTGTTTCATGGCTGCTCTCTGTGTGTGAACTATCAGACAGATAGGGGAAGGAGATAGTGTCCCAAGATAATGGCCCCCCCCTTTTTTTTTTTTTTTAGTGGGTTCTGTGGTTGAGTTTTGCACTGTAGCCATCTTTTATCCGAGAACCGAGAATGTGCCTGCTTTGATGTGTTTTCAAGGTGAAAAATGTTCTGGGGGTCTGCCTGTAGATATTCATCATCACAGGTAAAGCTCAGCTCATTTTTATGGGGTGATACCATGCCAGGTAGACAGCCACACACTGCCTTCCAAGCGTTGAACTTCTCATTTATGTCTGTCAGTCTTTCCAACCCCCGGATGGCTTTAGACTGATAAATAGTTAAAAGGTTAGCTACAAAGATTGAAATACTGTTACAATACCCAACACACTTGACCTTAATCTCTCACAAAATATTCTTTTTCCATCTGAGTGTGTTCAAAACTTTTTTCCAAGAGTGGAATGACCAAATTATTTAATTCTCCAGAGAACCTTGACATCTTTTCTGTGTGTGTGTTAAACACACTCCTACCAAACAATCCTTTAGTCCAAACCTCTGGCATCTTTTTCCTGATGGCTGTCATCCCTGCTCAATTCCAACAAAAGTTTTTTTTTTTTTTACTTTTTATCAACTTAAGGGTCATGGTCGTTAGGAAGAAATAGATATATTTTTTCAAAGACAAACAGTGTGAAAGACCATCTTCTATTTGCGCTGAGTGGGACCCAGTAGTGATGAGGACATGGTGTGTTGGACCCAGTAGTGATGAGGACATGGTGTGTTGGACCCCAGTAGTGATGAGGACATGGTGTGTTGGACCCAGTAGTGATGAGGACATGGTGTGTTGGACCCAGTAGTGATGAGGACATGGTGTGTTGGACCCAGTAGTGATGAGGACATGGTGTGTTTGGCCCGGTAGTGATGAGGACATGGTGTGTTGGACCCGGTAGTGATGAGGACATGGTGTGTAAGACCCTGTAGTGATGAGGTCATGTTGTGTATGTAGGACCCTGTAGTGATGAGGTCATGGTATGTGTAGGACTGTAGTGATGAGGACACAGTGTGTGTAGGACACTGTCGTGATGAGGACATGTGTGTGTAGGACCCTGTGTGATGAGGTGGTGTGTGTAGGACCATGTAGTGATGAGGACATGGTGTGTGTAGGACCTGTAGTGATGAGGACATGGTGTGTGTGTGTGTGTGACCATGTGTGTGTGTGGACATGTGTGTGTGTGTGTAGACCATGTAGTGATGAGGACATGGTGTGTGTAGGACTCTGTAGTGATGAGGACATGGTGTGTGTAGGACCATGTATGATGAGGACATGGGGGGGGGGTGTGGTGTAGGACCCTGTATGTGATGAGGACATGGTGTGTGTGTGTGTGTGTGTGTAGGACCCTGTAGTGATGAGGACATGGTGTGTGTAGGACCATGTAGTGATGAGGACATGGTGTGTGTGTAGGACCCTGTAGTGATGAGGACGTGGTGTGTGTAGGCCCATGTAGTGATGAGGACATGGTGTGTAGGACCTGTAGTGATGAGGACATGGTGTGTAGGACCTGTAGTGATGAGGACATGACATGTGTAGGGCCTGTAGTGACGAGGCCATGGTGTGTGTAGTACCCAGTAGTGACGAGGACATGGTATTTGTAGGACTGTAGTGATGAGGACATGGTGTGTGTAGGACCCTGTAGTGATGAGGTCATGGTGTGTGTGGGACCCTGTAGTGATGAGGCCTTGATGTGTGTAGGACCCCTGTAGTGGTGAGGACATGGTGTGTAGGACCTGTAGTGATGAGGACATGGTGTGTGTGTAGGACCCTGTAGTGATGAGGACATGGTGTGTGTAGGACCTGTAGTGATGAGGACATGGTGTGTTTAGGACCCTGTAGTGATGAGGACATGGTGTGTAGGACCTGTAGTGATGAAGTCATGTGTGTAGGACCCTGTAGTGATGAAGACATGGTGTGTGTACAACTCTGTAGTGATGAGGACATGGTGTGTGTAGGGACCCTGTAGTGATGAGGACATGGTGTGGTGGGGTGTGTGTGGGGGACCCTGTAGTGATGAGGACATGGTGTGTGTAGGACCCTGTAGTGTGTGTGTGTGTGTGTGTGTAGGACCCTGTAGTGATGAGGACATGGTGTGTGTAGGACCCTGTGTGATGAGGTGTGTGTGTGTGTGTGTGTGTAGGACCCTGAAGTAATGAGGACATGGTGTGTGTGTAGGACCCTGTAGTGTGATGAGACCATAGTGTGTGTAGGACCCTGTAGTGATGAGGACATGGTGTGTGTAGGACCCTTTGGTGATGAGGCCATGTGTGTGTGTAGGACCCTGTACTGATGAGGCCATGGTGTGTAGGACCCTGTAGTGATGAGGCCATGGTGTGTAGGACCCTGTAGTGAACGCATGTGTGTGTGTAGGACCCTGTAGTGATGAGGTCATGTGTGTGTAGGTCCCTGTAGTGATGAGGCCATGGTGTGTGTGTAGGACCCTGTAGTGATGAGGCCATGTTGTGTGTGTAGGACCCTGTACTGACAAGGACATGGTGTGTGTAGGTCCCTGCAGTGATGAGGCCATGGTGTGTGTGGGAACCTGTAGTGATGAGGACATGGTGTGTAGGACTTGTAGTGATGAGGCCATGTGTGTGTGTAGGACCCTGTACTGATGATGAAGGACATGTGTGTGTAGGACCTGTAGTGATGAGGCCATGATGTGTAGGACCCTGTAGTGATGAGGACATGGAGTGTGGGACCCTGTAGTGATGAGGACATGGAGTGTAGGACCCTGTAGTGATGAGGACATGGTGTGTGTAGGACCCTGTAGTGATGAGGACATGGTGTGTGCAGAGTCTGTAGTGATGAGGACATGGTGTGTGTAGGACCCTGTAGTGATGAGGCTATGGTGTGTGCAGGACTCTGTAGTGATGAGGCTATAGTGTGTGTAGGACTGTAGTGATGAGGCTATGGTGTGTGTAGGACTGTAGTGATGAGGCTATGGTGTGTGTAGGACTGTAGTGATGAGGCCAAGGTATGCAGAACCTGCCGTGATGAGACCATCATGGTGTGTGTCTGTGTGTGTTTAACAGGCAGGAGCAGTGGGCCACCATGTCCACATATGCCTGCTGGAAGCACCTGCTGGGCATCACCAGAAAGGAGAGTCAGAATCACAACATCATGGCCGAGATCTACAGCAACCAGATGGTGCATCGCCTGCAGGAGGTCATGGACAACTCACAGCGCGTCTTCAGAAAGGTCTGCTTCATTGGATGTTGTTTCAAGTTATGTGCTCTTCAGAAAGGTTGCTATGATCCTCTACTCGGTCTAATCATTATTCGTAGTCAGATGGTTAGAGTGTTTTTGGCGGACTGATGGTCATGTGTTCGATCCACACATGGTACCAGATTGATATGGCTTAATAACCCTTTCTATATACCCCACAGGTAAAGGACTCCTGATTTGGGTCATGGAAGATTAAGGTATTGGAAAGAAAGGTGTGCTGTTTGCCTACCATAATGTAGAGCTCTGGAATTGGTGAACCTCTAATCATGCTCTGTCACAAGAGGCACTAGGATATGGAACCTTGACATTTAACCTTTAACCTTTCTTGTAAGGGGGTCATGTGAGAGTTTTTCTGAAAGGTGTGTGAGTTGTATCACCTTGGTGACTTTTACCAACTTGTTTTCAGAAAGACCTTTTTGAGTGGCATGCGCACTCATCAGACAGAAAGATTTGAATGACTGGCTATTTTATCACACTCGCTTTCCTTGAAAAAGGCCAATGCCATCCTGTTGTCTTGTTCGAACTACTCAGAAAAGCTTGTCGTTGGAAAAGAACGCACATGTATGAACCATCTTTTTGATTTTCATTCATTCTGTGGTCTGGTTTAGCACAAAGGAACAGTCAGCATTGTACACCTGATGACACAGCTTGAGCCAGAGCACTGTGAAGTGTGGATGGCAGTGGATGGGGAGGCTCATTGACTGCCATGACAGTGACACTAAGTGGGATTGGCAGGCCCTTTGTGTTGAAGTGGAAGGGGGTGAGAGTTGTGTTGGGGACAGAGCCATCAACATCACAAGACTGTAAAACTGTTCAAGGCAAAAGTAGTGGGAAGCTCTCTCTTTTTTTTTGCTTTTTTTCCTTCACTTGAAAGCATACTGTCTGTCTGTCTGTCTGTCTGTCTCTCTCTCTCTCTCTCTCTCTCTCTCTCTCTCTCTCTCTCTCTCTCTCTATCTCCTATCTCCTGCCCTTTATCTCTGTCTACCCCCCCCCCCCCTCTCTCTCTCTTCTCTCTGTCCCTGTTCTCCTTTCCTCACCTTCCTGCCAGTCTCTGCCTCTATTTTCTTCTACCCCTCCCCCCCCCCCCCCCACCCTCTCTCTCTCTCTCTCTCTCTCTGCCTCTCCTTTTTCCCTCCAACCCCCTCTCTCTCCCCCTCTTCCCCCCCCCCCCCCCCCCCCCCCCCCAGCGGCTTTCCCATCCCTTCCCTCTGTCCTTCTCTGTCCTGCCCTTCCTCCCTCCCTCTTTCTCCCTTTCTCGCTCTTTTTCTTTGTGTTTGTGTCTGTCTCTCTCTGTTCATTCCTCTGTCTTCCCCCCACCTGATGAAGCACTGAATGTGTCTGAAGTTTTCCTTCACTGACAGTGTTGGTAAACAGCTTGCATTGTTCTGTGTGTGTGTGTGTGTGTGCAGTGCCGAGAGATAGGAGCGGAGTCCCACGAAGACATCCTGAAAGTTCTCAACGAACTGCAGAGTGTAAGTGGGGATCATTGCTGGATTAAAGTAGGCTTTCACACATGTGAGCATGGCACAGTAGAAGGGGTAGCCAGTGGTTTGTCCACACCATCAAATTTCGCCTGAAAAGGCCTGAGGAATGAACGTTCTCTTTTCAGATTTTTTTTTTTTCTGAAACATTCATTTTCTTTGTCAGATTAACTAATGTTGCATTAGCAGCTGATGTGTATCGGTTAAGCAGTCCTTTATTGAGGTAACTGTGCAGAAAGAGAGAGAGAAGAGAGTTTTATTCCAATTGTAGGTAGAGGTTAGGTAAATAGATTTATTCATTGGTTTGGGTATCAAATGAAGCCTTTTTCAATTATTTTCGGACATGTATTGATAGCAGCTTAATGAAGCAGATGTTGAAGTCCTCTCTCTCTCCCTCTCTCTCTCTCTTTGTCTGTCTGTCTCTCTCTCTCTCTCTCTCTCTCCCCCCCCCCCCCCCCCCCCCCCCCCCCCCCCCCACACACACACACACACACAGTCACATCACATCCACACGCATGCGCGCACGCATGCACGCGCACGCATGCACACACACACACACACACACACACACACACACACACACACACACACACACACACACACACACATGCTTTGGTTCAGAATCTGCCTGAATGTGTTTTCCTGTGCTTTGAGATAGGCCTTTGGGCCTTCTGTATGATTCCACAGTGCCCCAGGTTCTCTGGCACACAAGTAATGGGGTCACAGAAAAGAAGCTTATATTCCAAGGTTTCGTCTTAGGTTCTGTAGCCTTTAATGCGCTGCCCTCATTGTAACCTCCGTTTTTATGTCCTCTCTACGCCTGTGCCCCTTGGTTAGGTTCTGTCAGGGTTACTGACATTGTCAAAGTCATAGGGACTGACAGTGGACACACACGATGGCACTCTCCAGAGGGCGATCCGACTCGAACTTGCATCATGACTAAGCAGTTGTTGTTGTCAGCAAGGATATATGTATATATGTTGAATCGGAAACACTGAACACAAGTGAAGAGACTCGGCAACAGTGCAGTGTCTTCTCTGGTGGATAGCCTCATGATGATTTGACATGAATTACTCCCTGTGACTCTGCTGACTTGACTTGGTGCCAGATCTGTGGCAGGACAAAGCCAGGCTGTGGCTGTGGATGGGGGAACCAGAATGATCAGTGTGGGTGCAATGCCACTGGAGGGGCATGGAAAATAAGATAGCTTTGAACAAAAAAATCCATAATATTGCTACAGCAGTTTGTCTGTGAAGTTGCAAAGAGACAGACAAACCAACAGACAGGGGGTAAAACTCAACCTGTTTTCTGGAGGCGGGTGTCTGAAGAAGTTTGAACCAACAGAAAGGAGGGGTGAGAATGGAACACGCCCCTTTGCCATGATCTCAAGCGTGGCTGTGATCCCTCCACCAGGCGATGAAGACGTACCACATCTACCAGGCAGAGGCCAAACAGGCGGAGGTGAAGCTGCGCAACGTGGAGTCCCAGAAGATCAAGGTGGAGCAGCAGCTGTCGGGCAAAAAAACAGCAGCAGCCGCAAGCTGAAAGGACTGGAGAGACAGGCTGAGAAGGTCAGTACATAGTTGCAGTGCGCTGCTTGGTGTGGTAGTTGTTCCTCTTTCAGGAAAGTCTCTTTATTTCCACTTACAATACTTAAATTATGTGGCAGTGAATTTAAGCTGACTTGCTGCATACCTCAGTCACATCAAAATCCTTAGAGACATATAATACATAAATGTTATCAGATGTGGTAGTCTTTTTCTACCACAGAAAGGAAAAAAAAAAAAAAACAGTTCGAGACAGAGACAGAGTATGTGAGTGAAAAAAAAAAAAGATGTGTGATACTGTACCATCAAGTCATATGACAAAAATGATAGATTATGTGTGATTATTGTACCATCAAGTCGTATGACAAAATCAAATCAAAACTGTCTCAGAGCATACCGCATATACATGTGTTTTCTATGCTGTGTTACAGAAACAGCAGAAGTACTCTGAGAATAAGCTGAAAGCACTGAAGGCCCGCAATGACTACCTGCTGTGCATAGAAGCCGCCAACTCCGCCATCAGTAAATACTTCTCTGACGACATCTCCGATCTCATGGATGTAAGTACTGGAAACTAGGCCTTCTGAACTAATGGAAACTTTGTGTGTGATATCTAAACTTTTAGCTCCCAAACATCTTATTCTCCATTACCGGTTATTATAAGCACTGGTCGACCCAACTAGGATGACTAACTTTTCTTTCCCATGTTGGATGTTTGGGAAGTTTTGGGTATGAAGGCAGTGTCTGAAGGCAGCTGCTAAAGCAGAAGCGATTGACAGTTACAAAGGGCTTTGATTCTAGCCCCAAAAGTTCTCAAATATTTTTTCTGCTCTTGTCAAGTCTATCGAGAGAGATGGGTGAAAGAGAACCATTGTAAAATTATTGTGGGTAGTCTACAAGTTGCTGAATTGACAACAATGGCTCTGAAAGCAGTGAAGACTGTAGGGTGTGTTTGCACTTGCTTCAGACTTCTGGAGCAGTGTGTGACTGTATGGGTGTTTGCACTTAACTCAGACTTCAATAGCAGTGTATGGGTGTGTTTCCTCTCACTGCAGACTTCAGTAGCAATTAAGTCTATGGGTGTGTTTGCACTCACTTCACACTTCAGTTGCAGTGTGGACTGTATGTGTGGGTGTGCACTCATTTCAAGACTTTAGTATTAATTAAGACTGTATGAATGTGTTCGCACTCACTTCAGACTTCAGTAGCAGTGTGGGACTGTATAGGTGTGCTTGCACTCACTTCAGACGTCAGTAGCAGTGTGGGACTGTATAAGTGTGCTTGCACTCACTTCAGGCATCAGTAGCAGTGTGGGACTATATAAGTGTGCTTGCACTCACTTCAGGCATCAAACAATGTGGAACTGAATAAGTGTGCTTGCACTCGCTTCAGACTCCAATAGCAGTGTGCGAGATAGCCAAGAAGTGGGGAGTGGGCATTGTCTCTTGGATGGATTCCAGATTTTCTGAAGGCAGTAGAGTGCCCCTAATGGTCAGCTATAAAGGTCAACAACACAGACAGACACAAGCCCAACAAACTATATCATTTTATAGATTTTGAAGCAGAATTAAGTGCAATTTGGACTTGCAAGATTTGGGGGAAGAGGGAATGGGTGGTGGATATTTCCAAAGACTACCGAAGGTTGTTGTAGCACACTTAATGTGGTAGTTCAGAGCGTATGTGAAGTTTAACCATTTTTGTCAAATTAATCAGTATTGTTCTTGATTAACAGTTCATCACAGTGTGTTGATTTAACCATTTTCAGTTTAATCATTTTTGTCAAATTAATCAGTATTGTTCTTGATTAACAGTTCATCACAGTGTGTTGATTTAACCATTTTCATACCTAATTAGTGAAGTAGGGTGACAGCTGGCAGAAATTGAAACAGACTTGAAAGAAAAGTTACTATGCTGCCTGACAAAAGGAACAAATAAATTACAAGACAGACGTGATATGTTTCAACTCCTCTGGTCTTCTTCAGGCAAAAAAGAGACAACATCCATTTTGCCTCTAATTTGAGGAGATGAGTGATTGTTCGTTCTTTGTTTTCATTGTCTTGAATGTTGTTTGTCTCACCTGAAGAAGACCAAAGAGGTCGAAATGTGTCACGTGTCATGTAATTTGTTCATTCCTTTCGTTTGGTGGCATTGTAACGTTTAATTTCATTTTCATTCCTATTCTTTGGCTGATTGTGTGTGTGTGTGTGTGTGTGTGTGTGTGTGTATGTGTTCTTACATTGAAAAAAAAATTGCGAGTATGGCTTGCACATGGTTCACTTTATCACATAGAAATATGGTAAGTAAGTATGAATTCTCTATGCCTCAGGACTACCAGTATATATGGATAAAAAGGTATAGCAATGTGCCTTCACTGCCTTGCAGATATCGGCTGTACAGCAATAATAATCACATGATTTATAGGCAGTGCAGTTCAGTACGTGTATTTTGCCAGTTGAAAATAATCCAGTCAGGAATAAAGTCCCAGTCTGCCAGTGAACAAGAGTGGAAGTGTATGGATCTGAATTAATGCAGTGTTCCGTTATTGCTATATCATGGTTTCTTGTCAGCTGAGGTGTGTGATACAGTGCCAGTCTGACACACCATGGAAGGTGTAGTAGAATAAGCGATGTAGTAACATACTGATTTTCTCATGATTTGTGTGTGTGTGGTTAGAGTCAGACAACAGGTAATAAAAAAAAAATGGAAACACAAGGCATGGTCCACAGTAATGCTGATTGAATACAGCATAGGAAACGAGACAAGTGGATTTTCTGCAGATACACCTTCCCCAGACATCACAAGTAACACACATAGAATTGCATTAGACAAAACTCCCCTCATGGCTGTCAGCCAGAAAGACTGACAGGCAGAGAGAGGCAAGGAAGGATTGGCTTGGGAGTGAGGAGAGAAAGAAGGGCGCCATCACTTAGAGAAAACATCATTCAGAGGGAATCCCAAAGGCTGCATCATCTTGCTCCTCTTCATTTAACATTTACCACCAAACTGTTTTCCACAGACAATCCCTGTACAATGGGATTTACAGCGTCTGTGTTTCCTCCCCTCCCCCCCCCCCCCCCCCCCCCCCCCCCCCCCCCGCCCAACGATGCTCTCACCAGCCTTCCCTGTGTAACAGTTTATATCTCACTGTTATCTCCACCCTCTCACACACCTGAACACACATGCACACATGCAAGCACACACACAGGCACGTGCATGGGCACACATGCGCGCGCGCGCGCGCACACACACACACACACACACACACACATTCACACACACACACACACACACTCACACAGCCTTCCCTGTGCAACATGGTTTACATTCTCTGAGCTCTCCTCTACCCTCATATATCCCATACACACTCACGTTTGCTGCGCAATGTGGTTGGCATGCCCAGCATTTCTCCAGGTGTGTATCCAGGTGCTGACATGCTGATTTGTTTCTGATTTACCTGTTATGTTTCATGTCGGTATTTGAGGAGGGTCTGGGTGGGGGAGGTTGCTTCTACAGCTCCTGTGGCATGCTCAGTGACTGCACAGATACAGTTTCTACAGACATGTATTGTTGTCTTTAGCCAGGTGTGCCTGATGTAGGACAATTTGAAGGCAGTTTATATGCACCTGTGCCACCCCCATCCCACCTGTCGTATATCCCCCATACCTACCTCACACATATAAACAAGAAGAGGTGGAGGTTGTAGGGAAAAGAAAAAACAACGATAATGATACAATTGCTTAAATGATCATGGAGTAACTGAAGTGACTAAATTGTTAATATCTCTGTTCTGCATCCCATGTTGAAGAGATTAACACATGAACCTAAAATGATCGGTTCATTTTCAGAATATTGACAAATCATCAACAGATAGTTGAGTTCTCTGTTCAGTTACATGATTTTTTATTATTAGCTAACCTGCCAGGTGTTATGCTTTTGGCATCGCATGCTATGAATTGGTTGACAGTGCCACGCTGCTATCCTTGGTGTCAAAACGCTGCACCCAAAACACAGTGCTTCACAGACTTGGCTGCAGCCGTAGATCTCTACTGTGGATTTGTTTCATTATAAAATGGCCAAGTTTCTGTATGGAGAGGAGGAAGCTGGGATAAAAGCATGAATGATGATCATGATTTAGCTGCTTTTTTTTTTCTTTTCCACATATGCAGGCTGATACTCCTGCAGACACTCCATGTATGGACAGGCAAAGATTAATTCCATCTACCCAACAAAGATAGTGGAGTTTTGTGTGTATCACTGTATGACTGGGTTTTATCCCGCCGTTACAGCAGCCATACTCCAACTTTGGGGAAGGTGCATGTTATGTGTAATATGTCATCCATACCAACAGCCAAACTGGCCTTCTCTTCCGAAAGTTGGTGATGGGATTTTACGTGTGTGCTAGATGTGCGTGCGTTCACACACAGAACCTCGGTTTATAGTCCCATACAAAGGACTGTATGGAAAATGAGTCAGAAGCAATGTTAACTCCGAAGGAAAAGGTCCCCCAGTACCGAAACGGCCCGGCAGAGATTTAAACCCACAACCCCAGGATCACCAGGATTATGAGTCCAGTGCTCTATCACTGAACTATTCCAGCCACTTTGATCTTTTGCAGATCAGAGCAAAACGACATGGCGACAAGCGAGAGGTGTTCCATCATTCTAGTCATAATTAAGTAATGCATAATATGAAGTGCATTTGAAAGTACTGTTGAGTCTGACTTGTGATATCACATGTGAGTGCTAGGTGTAAATTTAGAATGCTACTCAATAAATGTTGAAATGTTACACTGGTGCTTTTGAGACCTTGGTAGCTATGTGTTAGCTAACAGTGTATGAGAGAGAGATGTTCACTTGCAAAGGGCATAACCTCAGCATGATGAAGAGTTTTGTCTCATTCTCCAAAGCCATTCCTTGGGATTTTTTTATTACTGTGGGAAACTTGACTGTTTGGCACCTGATGTCACCACATGAACATCACCGCAGACACGTGTCCATCCTCCAAACTTTTATCAGAGGCAGGTTAGATTTAACCTGTTTATGGTAAATTCTCACTCAACATCTGTTTTCATTTTGTCATCTACATAGAAACAAGGTCATGATCTTATTGCCAGATTTCTGTCTGGATCTCACATTGAATGCAAGTTGTTGCCCAGCCATGGCACAGCCAGTTCAGGGTTAACAAGACACACATTACAAACAAGCACAGCATGCCCGGCGAAAGGCTCTGTAAACAAGCTACTGCTTGTAAAACCCTGTCAGTGTATTTTATCTCCAAGTGAGAGGGGTAAACTATGACGGTAATTTGTTCCAGTGTTTGCTTTAGCAAGGCGTCAGTCTCGATAGTCACCTGGGGAAAACAGGGGAAGGGTTCAGATCAGGTTTGTGTCAGCCTGGCTGTCAGTGCAAGTATGGGGGAAGGAGGGGGGGGGGGGGGGGGATGGGAAGGCATGGAAAGGATGGGGGAACTGCCCATCATGGCCGCCCTCAGCTCGGGATACATGAAACGAAACTAGGCTGTACTGCTTTGTGGTGGATGGGGGTGATAGAGCAGGGTCTGTAAGTCAGGAGGGTGCAGAGTTGCAGACAGATGGTGCTGTCTGGCAGAGTGATGGCCCAGCTCCCCAAACACCCACTTCAGTCACCACCCACCCACCCCACACCCAACCC
Organism: Conus betulinus; assembly: GCA_016801955.1. Taxonomy (NCBI): domain Eukaryota; kingdom Metazoa; phylum Mollusca; class Gastropoda; order Neogastropoda; family Conidae; genus Conus; species Conus betulinus. The sequence continues at coordinate 178,527 of JADBJO010001183.1, forward strand.
CCACCCTGCTGGGTCTGGGTCTATCAGGGGATCAGTGGAGAGGAGGCTGAATTTGCCCTACATGGCTGAGCTTTGTTGTTGTTGCCTTACCTCTCCCCTGGGTCCTGCCTGTCTCTCTCCTTCTTACTCTGTGTGTGTGTGTGTGTGTGTGTGTGTGTGTGTGTGTGTGTAATATTCTTTTATGTTTGCGTCTGTCTGTCTGTCTGTCAGAGTGTGCTATAAAACAAAGTGACGACTAATGTGTGCCTGTGTCTTGAATTTCACATTGGTAGAAGATGTGAAGACAGAAATATGTATATGGGGTGTAACAAGAGAGTGCTTAACATGCTTTTTTCTTCTGAACTGACATCCTGAGCGCTGTGGATGGAGTCTGAAATCTTTTTGAGACCTTTCAGGTGGTGGTGGTGTTGCTGTTGTGAACTTTGATCTTTACTGCTCTGGATGTCGGTAAATCGCTTTGAGCTCTTTCAGGTGTTGTTGTTGTTGTTTGATTTTTTAACAAAATTACTATCCCATGTCCATTCACCTTGTCAAGAGGGATAATCAGTAAAGAAAATGAAGTGTAAAACAGGTAGCCTTTAACCTGAATAAAACAACCCTTTTTAAATGTCCGATATGATTTGAAGGTAAGTGTGTCAGAGATAGCCATGTCAGTGACATTTGCATGCAACACACCTGTTCCACTTCCTGTTCTCCTTCAGTCCAAGGTTCTCAGCCTCCTTCCCCATGCTCTCCACTGCTTCTTCACTGGGAGTCATATAGCTGCTTGTGCTGAAAGATGTGAGGGAGGCTGGTGGGTAGGGGCGGCGCGGGGGGGGGACTTTTTTTTTTTCCCCTTCCACATTCCCAAACCTACATTAAGTGGAAGGTACAAGTGCCGTGACATAAACACCCCCCACTGTCAATCCTGCTGCATGTTTCCCAGCAGAGGCTGTTGCCGTGGTGTGGGCTAGGGACAGTTACAAGAGCTACACTCTGCCTGAAAGCTTGTCATGACACTCTCCCTCCCTCCCCACCTTCCCCTCTCACCCCAACCTCTCTTACCCCCCCCCCCCCCCCCCTAACAGCTTTGCCCTCCCCCCACCTCCTGCTGCTCCTGGTGCCCTATAAAGATGGGATTTCCATTGCAAGCTTTTTTAAGCCCCTGCTGATTGTTTCTCTGTGTGTGTGAGTGAGAGTGTGTGTGAGTGTGTGTGTGTGTGTGTGTGTGTGTGTGATTGTGTGTGTGAGAGAGACAGAGAGAGTGTGTGTGTGAGCGTGTGTGTTAGAGAGTGTGTGTGTCTGTGTGCTGTGTTTTCAGCCCACAGACAGTGTGGCTGTTGAACTTTTTTTTTTGACAGCTGTGAGAGAAAAAAGGGCTGGGCAGGGTTGGCTAGAGTGTTGGGGAGAGGAGTGAGGAAGACATGTATGAAGGAAGTTAGCTGCAGGCCATGCAGGGGGGTAGACATGACTCACAGCTCCAGTGGCCACACTGTTGGGTGTAAAGGATACCCTTCCCTTCCGCCCCCACCTCACCCCTTCCTCCCCCAAAAAAACACTTTCCTTTCTTACACTCTCCCCTAAACTCTCACCCATCCTCCCTTTCAGTGTGTTTTTTGGCACTAAGGTAGCAGGGATGAAATGCTTCCAGTCGATTCACCAGCCTGTGCACAGCTGTTCTGATTTGTGTTTCGGGTTGTGGCTATACACAGAAAGCCTGAGAGTGTGGGTGGGTGAATGCATGCATGTGGGTGTACAATGCACGTGCTTGCATGCATGCATGCTTGCTTGTTTGTGTGTATGTGTCAGTGTGTGTGTGCAAGAGAGAGAGAGGGGACTTTGTTGCTCTTGTCTGAAGCGTCAGAGATCCGGTAAAAAGGAATGAAGGAAAAAGACGAGAAAATCAAGTTAGGATTGTGTGTGAGAGAGAGAATGGGCTCAAATAAGCAAGAAGCTGTTGTTCCTTAATTAGTCTCTAATTGTTTTTAGAGTATCTGTCGGTGTTGACTTATTTTTGACAAGTGTCTGTCTTTCCAGTTTTTTTTTTTTTTTCACATTTCGGTTCACTATATTTCTGACATTTAGCCCAGTATAATCAAGCTTCTTCTTCATGCAACATTTCTGTAAATACTGCTTTTGTTTGTTGGGTTGTTTTCAGAAAACTTAGTTTGAACATACGAACCTAGGGTACTTAATGAATCAAAAATTACCAAACAAACATTTCACATCTGAATAACTCTGAACTTCATGTAAAAAGAAATCTAACAGGGATGTAATATTTGCTCTGCGTGGTTTTGTGTCATCAGTGGTCAAAACTGACCAGTGTGGCCACTTGTCATAGAATCCATCCATAATCACGAAGACGGCCAGTTCCCTCTTCTTTGTCATCGTACACACAGCCACTGACGTTCGAAGGGAGTGCAGGTGTCTCTATACAACCATTGTCATCCTTTACTGCAGTTCCAGGGCCTCCAAACTACCCACAGTCATGCTGAATGTATGGCCACCTGTCAATGTCGCTCAGAACCACACTCAACACAACCTGAAAACTTTTTTTTTTTTTTTAAGAATAAATTGAAGCACTTCGCAAATGGCTTCACACTTTCACAACAGCTGCAGTTCTCAAATGGCATGTCTTAAGGCCTAAAGTTTCCCAAATACCCCCATAAGGAACCAAATTTAAGGTTATCCTTGATGGGTTGAATAGGACAGGTTGGTGATTTGAATAGAGAGAGTGTTTCTTATGGTCCAGTTGACCACAAAGGGACAAATCAGGCCTGTTGAAGTCAGCTCACTAGCAAAAGGATATTGAATTGGATAGATCAATTGTTGAGTATGGAAAGTTAGGTGTCAGGATTGATATGAAACAAGTCTCGATCTGTTCATAGCTGTCCTTTGGGCATTAGGGTTGGAGAGAGAGTGGCTTATTTGCAATGGTGGTGTTACATGTGGAAGCTGGGTTTTTATGCATGTATGTGTAATTACTGGTGTTGAAGGCTTGGATAAGTGCGCACTGTTATGCATGTACTTTTGTGTGTGTGCTGTACGTGAATTCTGAGAAAAGTACCTCTTCACAAAGCCAGCAGAGAGAGAGTGACATGCCACAAACCGCTGTGTGTTGCAGTGCATGGACTTTGGCTACCACAACTCAGTGGGGCGGCCATGATGATGTACCTGTCTGTCCACGAACACCTGCGCAACGAGCATCTCAAGTTCATGGAGTCCCTCAACAAGTGCATCACAGACCTGGACTCACGGGCAGACAAACAGAAGTTCATGGAGTTCAACAACCAGGTGTTCATGCTGCCCAAAAAGTTTGAGTTCCAGCCCTTCAAGGGGGATGAGGTCAGTGGGGTGTGTGGGCAATGGGTCACATGTGTGTGTGTGAGTGTGTGTGTGTGTGTGTGTGTGTGTGTGTGTGTGTGTGTGTGTGTGTGTGTGTGTTGTGTGTGTGTGTGTGTGTGTGTGTGTGAGAGAGAGAGAGACGAGCGTGTTTCAGCATGTATGTTTCTTTGAGTAAGCATATATCTGTATGGGAAAGCATCTGTGTAAGTATGTCATTGTATAGCTTGTCTGCTTGTGTTAGAGAGAGAGGACAGGGACAAAGAAAAGGAACAAAGAGAAGGAGAATGGAACAAGAGAATGGATAGAAACAGGAAAAGAGAAGCAAGAAGCAACAGAGAGGGAAGGGAGGGAGAGGAGGCAGGAAGGGATGGAGAGAGAGAGGGACAGGGAAAGACAAGGGACCAAGAGGAGAGAGAGAGAGAGAGCAGAGAAAGCGCATAAATAGATGGAAGGAGCAGGGGGGGGGGGGGAGAGAAGAGACAGAGAGGGAGAGGGTGGGGAGAAGAGAGGACGAAAGAAAGGAGGAACAAAGAAGGGAGACAGAGGGGTGGATTGGACACAGAGAAAGAAACAGGGGAGGGGGTGGGGTGGGGTTTGAGGAGCAAAGAGCAGGGCAGTGAGAGGTTCAAGGGAGGGAGAGAGGGACATAG
>JADBJO010001183.1:187500-240000 GCA_016801955.1 Conus betulinus
TTTATTCAGTCCTGTCAATCCGCTTGTCATTTCAGGCCTCCGGCCCCACCCCCTATGTTTAATAAGTTTATTCAGTCCTGTCAATCAGCTTGTCATTTCAGGCCTCCGGCCCCACCCCCCAAGTTTAATAAGTTTATTCAGTCCTGTCAATCCGTTTGTCATTTCAGGCCTCCAGCCCCACCCCCCAAGTTTAATAAGTTTATTCAGTCCTGTCAATCTACTTGTCATTTCAGGCCTCCGGCCCCACCCCCCAAGTTTAATAAGTTTATTCAGTCTTGTCAATCTGCTTGTCATTTCAGGCCTCCGGCCCCACCCCCTAAGCCCAAGAAACGTCGGATTGGTCGCACTCCTCCAGTGGGACAGCCCAAGCTGTTTGGAGGGAGCCTGGAGGAGTATATAGAGGTGAGTGACAGGCACTAGGGCATCATCAGTGGCCGTCTTTTCTTCTTCATCCCCAAACATACTGTGCTCAGTCATTCATGGTGTGTCAGATCTGTCATGTACAATTCCTCGCTCCCACCTTCTCATTCCTACAATTCCTCACACTCTCACCTTCTCATTCTTACAATTCCTCACTCCCACCTTCTCATTCCTATAATTCCTCACTCCCATCTTCTCATTCCTATAATTCTTCACTCCCATCTTCTCGTTCCTATAATTCTTCACTCCTACCTTCTCATTCTTACAATTCCTCACTCCCACCTTCTCATTCCTATAGTTCTTCACTCCCATCTTCTCATTCCTACAATTCCTCACTCCCACCTTCTCATTCTTACAATTCCTCACTCCCACCTTCTCATTCCTATAATTCTTCACTCCCATCTTCTCATTCCTACACTTCCCTTACTCCCACCTTCTCATTCCTATAATTCTTCACTCCCACCTTCTCATTCCTACAATTCCTCACTTCTTCTCATTCCTACAATTCCTCACTCCCACCTTCTCATTCCTACAATTCCTCACTCCCACCTTCTCATTCCTACAACTTCCTCACTCCCACCTTCTCATTCCTACCACCCAGGGTGATCTGTTGGTTATATAAGCTCTCCAGTCATTCATCTCTCAAGCCCATTAGGAGAGCCACTGGCCTCAGTGTCCACATGAAGATTGGAATCTGAAAGAGCAATGTCCTCAGTGTTCTCATGTAAGGCTCAGAGTGCCAGAAGACAGTTGTCACTATCAAGCAGAAGCTGGACATGTTCCAGACCAAGTTCTTGTGGCAAATCCACCAGATCATCTTCCCAAACAGTGTCTCCACTAGATCGCCAAAGCCGGACAGGAATGGTGACAATCCATGTGCCCACTCAGAGATGGTTGGGACACATTTTTAGATTTCACCCAAATCACTGCACAGAACAAGTGCACACTGTGCTCCCTCAGGGGGAAAGCAACTGACCCAAGGAAACCTATCACAGGAGTGTGGAGAGAGAGCTGAAAGGCAAAGGACTGACTGTGGAAACAGCCCAAGAGCAGCAGCGGAGACAGGTGGAGGTTGCTTTTCATTGTCTCAGTTACCAGCCTGCACAAAGGATTGAACCTAAATCATCCGTCTTCATGAGAGTGAACTGCTTTTCAAACAGCACAGTAAAACATGAATAAATAATTTACTAAGTGCTGTATGTATTTTGATGACCAAAATGAAATAAGCATTGTTTTTTGTTTTGTTCTTGTTTTTTGCTTTATAGGCATTTACAGTCTTTTTGTTTCTGTATTGCTACCCAGGCATTTACAGTCTTTTTGTTTCTGTATTGCTACCCAGGCATTTACAGTCTTTTTGTTTCTGTATTGCTACCCAGGCATTTACAGTCTTTTTGTTTCTGTATTGCTACCCAGTGTCTGCCTGGGGATGAGATGTTTAGCTCTTTTCCTCTGTTATTGTCTGGGTGGTTTAGATGACTGCTCTTGAAATTGACTCTGTTTTGTAATGTGTTGGTCAGCATCGGATTGTTTCATCATGCACTTGGCAGCCTGTCAGAGACTTCTTTGTTGAGCACAGCACAGGTAGCGATGCATACCTGGTATTTCACATCAGTGAGGTTCATGAAGCATGTCATTCTGTGAGATGAAAGTGCCGTTGTGACATTCAGCTCATTGCTCTGTGTGTGTGTGTGTGTGTGTGTGTGTGTGTGTGTGTGTGTGTGTGTGTGCGCGCGCGTGTGTGTGTGTGTGTGTGTGTGTGTGTGTGTGTGTGTGTGTGTGTGTGTGTGTGTGTGTGTGTGCAGGCCACTGGTGAAGAGATCCCCCTGGTCATCAAAAGCTGCATCAGGGTCATCAATCTTTACGGTCAGCATGTTCGTCTTATTGTATTTTACTGAATCTTTCTCCTTTTTCTGTCTGCTTTCTTTTCTTTTTGCCCGCTCATGTCTTTTGTCTTTTTTTTTTTTTTTATTTGTTTTTTTCACTTCCTGAGCAGAAGGTGTGGTGAGCCAGTTGTGTACTTGGAACCTGGCAACTTTTTATAAATGGATAGCAGATCTATTTATCCATGATTTTAGTATTGTCTATACAATTTTGAAAATATGCCATGTATGTCAAAAATATGCTGATGAATAAAATCTAGATACAAAGTTCTTAACTGGCAGTTACATTTGTGAAGTGTAGCTAAAAATCACTCTTTTGTTGCCTCTGTTTAGATTGTCATTTTAGTTTACTGTTTGGTTGAATGTGGAGTTATTGTTGGTCTTATGGATAAAGTTGCCGACTCATGTCCTTAGGGCTGGGGGTTCAGTTCCCACTCAGGATGACCTACTTGGAAGAGATTGTCTCTTCTGAGCTAACCTCTGTGCAGAATCAAATTCCATCCTAGTCTTTTGGCTGAGACTTGGAGCCGACGTCCTATCTGTGAATGCATGTGTCACAAATCTTGTTGGCAAATCAAATCCCACTCCACCCTTTGGAGGGCTGGGCCATTGCCTGCCAATGGAAATGCATGAAGTGAATTTGAACACTTGTACACTGGTGCAGCTGGGTCTTGAGAGATCAGAAAACTGGCTGTTAGAAAAGTATTTAGACTCAGAAACAAAAACTTACTTTGAGAGCATTTCGACAGGGTCACCCTGTCCTCCTCAGCCCACGGCCGTCGAATCCAGAATCCAGAAACCTGTATTCTTATTTAGAAGCTGGCTGGTTGTCTTGACAAACAGAAGTGGAAGATACATCATATGTGTTGATGTGAGAGACGGAGATGACATGGGTCCAGCACTGAAGATGATTGAGGAAGTGAGGTGTGCTGATCTGGGAGGAACAAGACCATGAATGATGTCAGCACTATTGATGTGGGGGGGGGTGACATTGATGGATATTGTTGGTCATTTTGATGTAGGTGATAAACAGATGTTGTGGTTTGTGATCTGTTCAGGTCTGCATCACCAAGGTGTGTTCAGAGTATCTGGTGCCCCAAGTGGAAATCAACCACTTCAAGAATGTGTTTCGAGTCAGGTAAGAGGAGCCCACACCTCTTGTTCACATGTGTCCTTTTTATGCATATGTGATTGGTAATTTTATATGTTGATGTACCATTTCATCCGAGCTGATGATTGTTGTGTGTGGGGTTCCATTGCTCTGTTGTTTCACTTTAGATGTCAACTTTTTATTGATTCTCAATTATGTTTTTTTTAGTTTCTACAGTGAAGTGAGCACATGTGTGTTTTTTCTATGTGATTAACAGTTGTCTCATTTCATTCTGTTTCACTTTCACTCATAAAGCACTGTGAGTCTGGTCATGAAGTGGGAGACGACCCTAAGTAAGTCTCCCTATATGAATGTGATGGTAATGGAAATGAGAGAGGGAAGGCTGTGCAGAGAGAGGGGGACCCCTAAGTAATCTCCCTAGGAATTTGTAATGAAAGGGGAGCAGAGAGAGGGCCCCTGATGAAGGCTGTGCAGTGAGTAGGGAGACAACCCTAAGTAAGTCTCCCTATGATGAATGTGATGGTAATGAAAGGGGAGCAGAGAGAGGGCCCCTGATGAAGGCTTTGCAGTGAGCTGCTGTGTTGTAGGGGAGACAACCTAAGTAAGTCTCCCTATGGTGAATGTGATGGTAATGAAAGGGAAGCAGAGAGAGAGGGCCCCTGATGAAGGCTTTGCAGTGAGCTGCTGTGTTGTAGGGGAGACAACCCTAAGTAAGTCTCCCTATGGTGAATGTGATGGTAATGAAAGGGGAGCAGAGAGAGGGCCCCTGATGAAGGCTGTGCAGTGAGCTGTGTGTTGTAGGGGAGGACGCCCTGGTGGAGGAGGTGGTGGACGCCAGCGACATGAACTCCATCGCTGGGGTCCTCAAGCTGTACTTCAGAGAACTGCGAGAACCCCTCTTCCCCCTGCACCTCTTCGATGCTTTGGTGGAGTGCACACGTAAGTTGTCTGACTTGCTTTCTGAGCGGAACTCCTGCTAAACACGTTCCAGACTCTACCATGTTGATAGCGTTCAGAGCTGCTGAGTGCTGCCTTTTGGCATAGCAGGCTGTGATTTCAGTTGACAATGCTACGCTGCCGCACTTTGTGACAAAATGCTATATCAGAACACTTCATCTGGGGAGTCTTGTTTTATCCGTCTGGGGAGTTTTGTTATGTCCACCTGGACAGTATTGTAAAGCGCTTTTTTTTTTTTGTTTGTCTGTCTGTTTTTTTTTTGTTTTTTAAACAATGTAAAGAAGGCATATTTTGTCAAAAGTTCATTGGTCCATGTTGTATCATATTTTAAATAAGGGCTACTTTGAACCTTGTTTTGTGTGTTTAATTGTATTTTGTATTTGTCCATGCAGGACAGGACTAAAGAGTATGGTGATGCTTCAGGAGAGAAAAGACAGGATGTTAGCAACTAACCAAAAGAGTATAGTGATATTTCAGGAGAAAATAAGACGGGATGTTAGCAACAGACTAAAGAGTATGGTGATGCTTCAGGAGAGAAAAGACAGGATGTTAGCAACTAACCAAAGAGTATAGTGATATTTCAGGAGAAAATAAGACGGGATGTTAGCAACAGACTAAAGAGTATGGTGATGCTTCAGGAGAGAAAAGACAGGATGTTAGCAACTAACCAAAGAGTATAGTGATATTTCAGGAGAAAATAAGACGGGATGTTAGCAACAGACTAAAGAGTATGGTGATGTTTCAGGAGAGAATAGACAGAATGTTAGCACTGGACTAAAGAGTATAGGTGATATTTCAGGAGAGATAAGACAGGATGTTAGCAATGGCACTAAACTGACACATGTGATATTTCAGGAGCGAATAGACAAGACGTTAGCAACAGACTGAAGAGTATGGTGATATTTCAGGAGGGAATAGACAGGGATTAGCAATGGCAGTGCAACTGACACATGTGGTGATATTTCAGGCGAATAGACAAGATGTTAGCAACAGACTGAAGAGTATGGTGATATTTCAGGAGGGAATAGACAGGATGTTAGCAGCAGACTGAAGAGTATGGTGATTTTTCAGGGGGAAATAGGCAGGTATTTGCAATGGACTGTAGAACTTGGTGAAGTTTCATGGAAAAATAGGCAGGGTGTTAGCAGTGGACTGTAGAACTTGGTGAAGTTTCATGGAAAAAAATAGGCAGGATGTTAGCAGTGGACTCCAGAACATGGTGACATTTCAGAAGGGAAAGACAGGGTGTTAGCAATGGACTAGAAGTATGCTAATGTTTCGAAAGAGAGTAGACAGTATGTTAGCAACAGACTAAAGAGTATGGTGTATTTCAGGAGAGAATACACAGGGTTTTAGCAATGGATTAAAGAGTATGTTGATGTTGCAGGAGAGAATAGACAGGATGTTAGCAATGGATTAAAGAGTATGCTGATGTTGCAGGAGAGAATATACAGGGTGTTAGCAATGGATTAAAGAGTATGCTGATGTCGCAGGAGAGAATAGACAGGATGTTAGCAATGGATTAAAGAGTATGCTGATGTTGCAGGAGAGAATAGACAGGGTGTTAGCAATGGATTAAAGAGTATGCTGATGTTTGCAGGAGAGAATAGACAAGGTGCTAGTGATGGATTATAGAGTGTGATGATGTGTCAGAAGAGAAAACAGGGATGTTACCAGTGGCATTGAACTGACACATGTGGTGTGTCAGGAGAGAAAAGATGGGATGTTGGCAGTGGACTGACACAGTATGGTGATGTGTCAGGAGAGAAAAGACAGGATGTTAGCAGTGGCAGTGGACTGACACATGTGGTGATGTGTCAGGAGAGAAAAGACAGGATGTTAGCAGCGGCAATGGACTGACACATGTGGTGATGTGTCAGGAGAGAAAAGACAGGATGTTAGCAGCGGCAATGGACTGACACATGTGGTGATGTGTCAGGAGAGAAAAGACAGGATGTTAGCAGCGGCAATGGACTGACACATGTGGTGATGTGTCAGGAGAGAAAAGACAGGATGTTAGCAGCGGCAATGGACTGACACATGTGGTGATGTGTCAGGAGAGAGAAAAGACAGGATGTTAGCAGCGGCAATGGACTGACACATGTGTGATGTGTCAGGAGAGAAAAGACAGGATGTTAGCAGCGGCAATGGACTGACACATGTGTGATGTTTCAGGAGAGAACGATGTCCACCGGAGGTTGGATAGGATCAAGGACTTGCTGGGCACATTGCCCCGCTCCATTTTTATTGTCATGCGCTATCTTTTCGCCTTCCTCAACCAGTGAGTTGATCATTTATTGCATTATTTTGATTCTGTGTCACTGTTGTTGAAGGTAGATTAAATGGAGAGTTTTGTCAGACATGCTTGTGTTTGTTAGCTTCCATTTTGTGTCCTATTTTTGTAGCTTAATAGTTTGTGGGAGATAGGCTGGGTGTGTTCTGTGCATATGCAAGAATGAAGTTTAGCAGTTCTGGGTTTTTTTTTTAATGGTGATGGGTGTGTATCTGAGGTATTTGCCATGTATTTTGTTAGAAATGACTTGACACTGGTCAATGTGATTGCTTCGAGGAACTGACTTAAATATGTTGGGCATTTTAGTATGGATAAATATCATTTGTCAGTCAGGTTTTTAATCTCATTGCTTCAGAAAACTGACTTTAGTATTACCGGTTTCTTGTTTCAGTCTGTTGCAGTAATCAACACAATATTAAATAACATCTGTTGTATTGTTTTCAGTACAGGACTTGTACAATTTCCCATCTGTCAGCGTTACAGTAGTGTTGTGATGTGTCCCATTACAGTCTCTCAGAGTACAGTGATGAGAACATGATGGACCCCTACAACCTGGCCATCTGTTTTGGCCCCACCCTACTCCCCATCCCCCCGGACCGCGACCAGGTGTCGTACCAGGCCTCTGTCAATGAGATCATCAAGACCATCATCGTGCATCAGGAGGAGATCTTCCCCAACGATGGAGGGGAGACCTATGAGAAGTGCATCCTGGAAAACAGCAGGTGAGCAGGGAGGGCAGGAGGCTGGCTTGGTGGTGATGGTATGAGAAAATTGATGCTTTATAGTTGCAGAATGAGAACCAGACCTGTTTACCCTTACGATTTTGCTGTAATTTTTATGGAAAAAAATGGGAATTAGCCGCCCCCCACCCCCCTCCACCCCCCCAAAAAAAAAAGGTTACATGACAAAAATCAAAGAAAGAAAGTTGTTAATAACGAAGTTTTGTCCGCTAATGTTTCGGTCAAAAGCAGTAAAAAGACATTTCCCAGCGTGCCTTGCATCTTTTACCTTGTCAAAGATGGCGACGAAGCAGTCCTACACACCAACAGCTGGCTTTTCCAAATCTTCAAAAGTTGCGAAAGTATTGCGATTATGAAGATTACATTTTTTTTTTTTTTAAATTACAGGTTTTTGTCCAAGATATTACAGGTACATGACTCTGGGGTAAACAGGTCTGGAGAACATTGGTACTTTGAGAATAATAGAATGGAACACTTTATCATTGGTAGTAATAGTATGACAAATGTAATATGTGGTGGTGATAGAATGTGGAATGAGAACTCAATGCTGGTGGTGAGAGAGTGAGGAATGTGAAATACTTGGTGGTGATAGAGTGAGGAAGGAGAAACTTGATGCTTGGTGGTGATAGAATTGGCAGTGAGAAATTTAATCTTGGTGTTGGTAGAATTGGGATTGAGAAATTTAATCTTGGTGGTGGTAGAATTGAGAATGAGAAATTTAATCTTGGTGGTGATAGAATGAGGAATGGGAAAATCGTTGGTGGTGATAGAATAAAGAATGAGAAATGTAATATGTGGTGGCAATAAAATAAGGAATGAGAAACTTAGTACGTGGTGGTGATAGAATAAGAAATGAAAGACTGAATACTTAGTGGATAAAATGAAAAATGAGAAACTTGATACTTTGTGGTGATAGAAAAAAAAAACATTAGAAAATGGATACATGATGCATTATAATGAGAATATGGGTAGAGGTAATGACAGAAAAAGAAAATTGATACATGGAGTGGTAAAATGAGGAAAAGAAGATAAAGATTAATGATAGAATGAGAAAATGAATACTGGATAGAGTAAATGAATTGATAAAGGGCAATGATGGAGAGAGAAAATGTATACAGTGTAATGATAGAATGAGAAAAAGAATATAGAGTAATGATCGAGAGGGCATGGGGATGGGAGACTTCTGATAGTGTATGAGAGAAGAGGGAGAGAAGAGAAGTCAAAGTCTGATGATGACAGCAGCAACAAAAAAAAGTAGTGCAATTTGTGAAAGGAGAGAGAGATGAAGGGAGGCAAGTGACACTTGCAGGACAGAAATGGAAGGGAAGAGTTTCGGTTATAACATTTTCATCCAGATGTGCACTTCAGTTGATCTGCGTTGAGACTGAGTGTTTGATGAATGTTGTTATGAAGTTTTTCACAAAATGCCAGCAGCGTTTCTGGGGCAACATGTCATGAAGGGGGAAGGAGGGATGGGCTGTGACCTGCAGGAAACCAGATATAAATAGTTTTTGGGGGGGTTAGAACAATGGTGATGGTGTCGCGACAGGACAGGTAACTGACAAAGCAGTTCAGGGTAACTGACTTTGAACAGTGCAGTGGTCATGACAGGGGTTTTTTTGTTTTTTTTGCGCTTGAACAGTGATGTTTTGGTCATTACAGGACAAGATCAGTGTGATGGTAACATCATAGCTGTGTCACCATGGCACTTGGTTGCACTGATGGCAAATTGTCAGAAGAATGTTACTGTGTGGCAGACTTCATAATTTCATCCCATGATTAGGGCAGTGTTGTTATGATTGCCATGTCTGCACAGTTTGAAGGAGAGACCAGGTTGAATCACAGTTGTGCATGCGTGTGTGTGCAGAAACAGCATAGATGCAGTGGATGATGACGATGAAGACGAAACCAGCTCCATCCCAAGCGATGAAGAAGGTATGTGGGGGCATGGGAATAGTTGGGTATTTCAGGAAGGAGGTGGTGGCAGTCTGACAGATGGGGGAGAATGGAGTGTGATAGCACTCTTTGCTGGGTTGGTTTTTTTTCCCCTCCCCTGCCAGGGCTCCCACTTTTCTGTAAATTTGTGGATTTCAGAGAAATGTATGAATGAGAAACCTCAAGGGATACTGAATATGTTTGCTAAGAAAATTCAAGAGGTCAGGAGGATGAAGGAAAAAAAAAAAACCAGTACAATCCATACAGTGCTGGTGGGATGTTGGGGATGCCAGCTGACTTCACTGATGTTGGGATGTCTTGTGTAAGCTGTTTCACGAAAAAACTGGCAGTCACCATTTGTCTGTACAGTTGAAGGCAAAATTTTTTTTTAAACTTTGATGTCGTGTGTAGGCAATAGGCTGCAGACGTGACAGAGATGGATGAAAGGTGTTGGAAGAAGAAGTGGTTCTTCTGACTGGGGTTGTACTGGAAAGTGGACTGGGAGCCCTTCGATGCTCCAGGTTTTTTTGGGGGGGTTTAGGAATTCACCGTAGACAAAAAATTTTCAGGTTAGAGGATGTGAGGAGGATTGGATGCGGGGGATGGTTGAGGGACAGGCAAGGGAGGTGGGGGGTATGGTGGGGAGATATTCCCAAACCCTTGTAGAATTTCAGAAAGTGTTTGTATTTTTTTCAGTGGGAGCCCTGCCCGCAGCTCCTTTACACACACACATGGTGTCGCACTGTCCAGTGTCTGCACTGTCCACTGTCTCTGTGACTGACCAGTGTGGTCATTATTGTGCTAATGACCCATAGGCACTGACCAGTGGATCTGCTGTCCTGTAAAACCGAACCCTTCACTGTGGACACCACTGACAGGATGGGGTGATCCTCTCTTGGTGTCTTGCACTGTTAGAGTCACTGCATTTTTACCTCCCTTGCAGCCCCTGGCCACTCTGATCAGTGTATCCATGCAACATGACACTAGTGATCAGTGTCTCTGTACAACATAACCTCACTCTCTTAAATCCTTGGCTGGAACTTTCACCATTGGTCCATGTCACATGTCACCATGTTGGATTCAGTAAATCCACTATCCATGTCACATGACACCATGTTGGATTCAGTAAATCCACTATCCATGTCACATGACTCCATTTGGTGTCAGTAAATCCACTATCCATGTCACATGTTACCATATTGGATTCAGTAAATCCACTATCCATGTCACCATATTGGATTCAGTAAATCCACTATCCATGTCACATGTCACCATATTGGATTCAGTAAATCCACTATCCATGTCACATGTCACCATGTTGGATTCAGTAAATCCACTATCCATGTCACATGTCACCATGTTGGATTCAGTAAATCCACTATCCATGTCACATGTCACCATGTTGGATTCAGTAAATCCACCATCCATGTCACATGACACCATGTTGGATTCAGTAAATCCACTATCCATGTCACATGACACCATGTTGGATTCAGTAAATCCACTATCCATGTCACATGACTCCATATGGTGTCAGTAAATCCACTATCCATGTCACTACACCATGTTGGATTCAGTAAATCCACTATCCATGTCACATGACTCCATATGGTGTCAGTAAATCCACTATCCATGTCACATGACACCATGTCATTCAGTAAATCCACTATCCATGTCACATGACTCCATATGGTGTCAGTAAATCCACTATCCATGTCACATGACACCATGTTGGATTCAGTAAATCCACTATCCATGTCACATGACACCATATTGGATTCAGTAAATCCACTATCCATGTCACATGACACCATGTTGGATTCAGTAATCCACTATGCATGTCACATGACACCATGTTGGATTCAGTAAATCCACTATCCATGTCACATGACACCCTGTTGGATTCGGTAAATCCACTATGTCACATGACACCACATTGGTCAGTGTAAAATCCCCTTTTGGCCAGTTTATCTACCATCCATACTACAGACACCACTGTGTGACCTAACCCTAGTGCCACCCTGTGTCTCCACTGTCTGTGTGAACTCACTGCACACACTGAAGGACTGGCACTACTGCTGAGAACATTCAGACCTCAGGACAGAGACACTGATGAATGATGACTGACTGACAGAACTGTAGAAGGGAATGGTAATGCACCGTAGGTGTACGACCACTCTGTGTTTTCATTTTGCCCCCATACCTCCGTGCCTGTATATCACTGGTATGCAGACTGACAGAAATGAGGGTTCATCTTTTGTTTCATGGCCCCCCCCCCCCCCCTCCCCTCCCCATTCAACTTTTAATGAGAGTGGTTGTTCAGTATTCAGATGTGAAGAATTTGGCTTGGACTTAAAACATTTTAGAGAGTCTCTCGTGATTCTGTTCACAAGACTGGGTTAGTGTACAGATCAAAAGCGGGACTACTTTTGTCTGCTGCATGTATTTTGTCTCTGTGGTTGCCCAAAAAAATGGGCAGACAACCAAGTGCCCTTCATTACTCAGAAGTCAAGGGATGATTGGCAAGATTATCTTGTGGGCTTACACACACACACACACACACACACACACACACACACACACATTGCATGAAAGCGATTAAGTGTTAGATGAAGGCTAAAAGCACAAGGTCTAAGATATCCTTTATTCTGTGGGTCCAGAGCATTTTGTCTTATTTTCCAGAAGAGACCATCTGGCCTTAATTAAAAAGGGACTAACTGGGCTTATGTTTTAAGAAGTGACCAACTGACCTATCTTTAAAAAAAAAAGTGACTAACTGGGTTCGTTTTTAAGAAGTAGGCAACCATGGCTTAATACTGTGGTGTTATGTTCAGGAATGTGCGTTTACATTGGATGAATGATTGGATTATTTTGTTGATGTTTGACATGAAGTGCTCCAGTCCTAGTGACCATGTCTGCATGTTCAGGTGTTGTGGTGCACACCGATACCTGTACATGTTTGTCCTGTGTCCTCACTGTCCGTCCCTTTACATGACGTCCATGTCTGCCTGTTTCAGGTTCTATTTTCGGTAAGACCCCTTTCCGTCTGCTGTTTCCCTCCACCGTGTTTCGTTCCAGTTCTTGTCTCCCACCTCTTTGGTTTTGCCCCCTGTGTAAAATGATGCGAGCTGCATGAGCCAAGTAGTATTAACACCGAGCACTTGTCATGTGTGTTGTGCCCAGGTATCCAGTAATCCAGTAGGATGGAAGCCTCTTTGTCAGCTTGGCTTAAGTTTTTCCTCACAAAGTTTTGGATAAAAGTTGTCTTCCTTTGTTGTTAGGTTTTGAAAGAAAAGAGTTGAATGTTGTCGTCATCAGTTGTTCGTCACCCGTGTGAACACTGGAGTGCCAGCGCTTTGTATGTTGTGCATGTATTCATATATATGTATATTCAGGAAAATATCACAGCCTTTTTTTTATGTTTTCTGTAATAATTCATTATTGATTGATTTGGTTATTTCACTTATTTACTAGTTTGTGTTTTCTTCTTGCATTTTTTTTTACAGCAGTTTTGTTTTCATGTGTAAATACTCATCATGTGATTCGAATCCAGTTGTCATGGATTTTCTAAAACTCAAAGCATGTCACTGACCATCATTTTATGAAATGCCACAGTAGACAGCCATCTGGTACAGTCTATTCATCAGCGCAGTCAGCAGCCCTGTGTTGCTTAACCCAGTTGATTTACACATACAGCAACAAGTTGAACATGAAATTCAGCAACCTTCACTGCATATACACTACCACAGCAGTGTGCCATACTTTCTTGCTATCGTAGAAATTTTGCTTTAGATTGGCCATACCCATTGACATCAGAGAAACGTGTCAGGTAGTCAGGTTCACAGTGCCTCTGTAGGCAGATGATATGTGCACAGACACCATAGTCACCAAGAGCTATGCACAGGATTCGTACAATCATTAAAGGTTTTTGAAAAGTTTGAAGAAATTGGGGTTGCCTTTTCAATACATTAACAGTCTGTACAAATCTGACAGCAATTCGTAAGAATATGTAAATTCAAAGATGCTCCTTTAAAAAGAAAAAGATGTCGTTGTTGCTACAGAAATCAATTTCCAGAGTGGATTTAAAAACAGCTGGAAAATAAAGTTATGTAAAGTTACTCCGGAAATTGGCCTGACCAATAGTAGCATCATTATGAATCAGTTGTGCTTTTCATGTTAAAGCAGACAGGCCTTCCTCTGAAAAAGGTAAGGTTATTATATACAAAGTATTTGTTTTTATTTTGACATGCAAGCGATCTTTCAGTGTGTGTTGGCTTAAGAAATTTTGTTGAGTTGGGTCTTAGGTGCAGGTAAATTGTTTTTTTCTCTTGCAAGTTCATTTGTGTTCTCCAGTTCACAAGAAAGGTCTTGTAACTTGTAAGTGGTCAGTAAAGTTTCTGTCGGCATTGCTTGTTCAGTTTTTTGTTGTTGGGGTAGGGGGCTTTTTTTTTTTTTTTTTTTTTTTTTTTTTTTTTTTTTTTTCAAACAACATGTCCATGTTCCCTCGTTTGTGCAAACCAGCACACTGTGTGTTTGCTGCCCACACCTCTTTCCTTCGTTCGACACCCTGTCCGTGTCTCCCTCGCCACAGGTCCAGGCATGTTCATACTGTGTTGTCATGAATTGTACATGAGCACACCACTCCATCTCCTTCATGTTTCGTGTACTGTCTTCCCTCCCTCTCCCCCCCCCCCCCCCCCCCCCCCCCCCCCTCGCCCCCCGATGGTGAGAGTGGGGTGTGTTTTGTAGGTGTGCAGGACTGGGACTGAAGAGAGGGCAGGCTGAGCACGTGTTTGTCGGCAACTTGAGCAAGCATGTGTCAGCGAGCCTGTGTGTTGACTGCTTGCATGTCAGAATGGGGTCCTGTGTGTGTGTGTGTTGTGCTTTTTGCTGTAGTTTAAGGTTAAATATCATTCTTAAACACAGGTCTGTGTGTGTGGTGATGAGTATGTGTGTACAGTAGCACATAAATGTGGGTGTGTGCTGCCCTTTATTAAGTTCTTTAAATTTCATTTTTACTATATTCGGTTTGCAGGTTCTATTTTGGGTTAAAAAAAAAAAATCCATTACATCTAAAGATGAAACATGCCTCTTTTCCAACACAACAAACACAGCAACTCTCAGTGTCTCTGCCTTGGTCTCTGTGTTCATCCATATTCTCCTTAATGTGTAGTTCTCATCAGGGAATAGAATGAAAAAAAGCAGGTAGGGCTGCAGAACACAAAGTTGTTGCTTTGCCAGTTGAAAAAAAAAAATGCTTTGTGTTATATTGGCAGTACTATTCTCTATATGTGTGTGTATGTGTACAGTGCTTGTGCCATGTTGGGAGCTTTGCCATGCACATTGCTGCTGTCATTCATCTGTGCCCCAGGAAAAGAATACAGTGAAAATTTTCATGTTTACGAATGGGGATAGTGTGTTTGGAATTTGCTTTTGTGTCTGTAATCTGAATATTATTGAAGAAAAAGCATGTTGTATTAAGATTTACTGTAAAGAACAGACTGAAAAGATTTACCACAGGGGAAAAAACTGAGAAGTTTGATGGAGAAAAAATGCTGTTAACACCACAGTGTGGATTGATGAAATGTATGCAGATGAACAGGTGAAGGCAGAATCCCTGCATGTAGTGAACCAAGGTGTATACCAGAATCTGAGTGTACATTTCCAGCAGAGAGACAGGCTGTAGATAACACAGGATATGGAGATAATATTTGAAAGGGAACAAAAGTACAAAGTAATAGACATATTTAACATTTTGAAATTCACCAAATATTTACAACTTTGCTGTATATTTCCATTGAACTCTCTAGTATTAGTACCTGAAAAAGAATTCTCCTGTCTCTGTCATGTCTATATCTCCAGAAAAAGTTTAGGATCCATTCGTATATCATGATAAATTTCAGGATGGAGGGATCCTTTTAGAGTTTCAGGACTGGGTAGTCTTCCTTTCTTGCATCACCATATGAAGATTCATCACACCTGTGTGTAGAGATATATGTTGATATGAAGACATATTACTCATAAAAATGAAAGACTTGTCGCTCTTTTTGTAAAAAAAAAAAAAAAAAAGATATCAGACACTCCAGAATGAAAGTGAATTCACAGTGCAGTCATTTAGAGGAGAACATTAGAAAAACACTGTGGACTTTTTATATAGTTTGGCAAATAGTGAAAGAGTCGATGGAATGACCATAGATAACATTGTAAATGGATTCGAAGACAGGGTATTTGTGTGTGTGTGTGTGTGTGTTTTTTTTTTGTTTGTTTTTTTTTTTTTTTTTTTTGTGGTGTTGTTGTTTGTGCTTCCCCTCATCAAAATCAGAAGCATTATGATTTAACGAAACATTTTTTTAATGGCTTCCACTCTTGTAAATCAGAAGCTTACAGTTTATCTTGACAATCCAACACTACCAGCCGTTTGGCGAAGTGGTTAGCGTCGCGGACTCCTGTCTGGGAGGTCATGGGTTTGAATCCCATCAGAGTCATGTGGGTTTTTCTGCCCTGACCAGCTCCTAACCAGAGTTGAGTTTGCAGCGGACTCAGTCAGGAAGACTGGGACCACACAGTCGAGTTTCATCCACTTAACGGATGCGTTTCTGAGGTTGCTCAAATTTCCTGACCAACACTGCAGGTGCCTGTATCTCTCGGGCCTGGTTGACGCCAGGATATATTATGAAAGGAAGCATAGAATACAGCCCTGTCATGTAGTCTTAGACCGAAATGGAAATCCATAGCATCATCTTAATCATCCTCATTCTCATTGATCAGCATTTAAAAAAAAATTGTCTCAAATTCTGTGGCCCTTCATGTCCTGCTGTCATAATGACCTCAGTTTCAATGTCCTCTCCACATCTGTGGTCTTGGTTTGGTTCCATCATGGTCACCGGTATCGGCGAGTCCATGGGAGCTGTGTTGTTGGATGGAGGTGGTGGCGCCCTCCAGAGGGAGGGCTCACTCACGCCGGCTCCGCGACTAAGCAATTATTGTCGTCAGTAGGGGGCTTAGTAAGTCGTGTCCTGCGTATGTTAGATCAGAACAGGCGTCACTGAACACCACCGAAGTGACTCAGCAGCAGTGCAGTGTCTCTCCGGTGGGTGGCCTCCTGACAACTTGACATTGACTGCTCCCGGTGGATTGCCAGTGCCGGGCCTGCGGCGGGGTTGACCGGGCTGTGGCTGTGGACGCAGTGTCGGAATGAGCGGCGTGGGTGCAATGCCTCTGAGGTGGCGGAGAGGTGGGACACAAAAAAAAAAAAAACAATCCAACACTATTCCCAGCCCAGTGTCTAATATGGAATCTTCCATTGGTGTCCCTCACAGTTTTCCTCCCTTTGTGTATGTGTGTACTTGTCCATAGTCACCTCCCTTTTTTGTGTTTGCATGATGACCATATGAGAGAGTGGTGTGTTGTTGTCAGAACCAGAGGTGAAGGAGGCAGTGGCTCTGCATGACTTTGAGGGTCGGTCGGGACGGGAGCTGTCATTCAAGAAGGGGGACCTGCTGATTCTGTACACCCAGGCCTCTCATGACTGGTGGGAGGGGTGCTGCCATGGCCAGGAGGGACTCATCCCAGACAAGTACATCAGCGTTAAGCAGAACCAGTAAGTGACTTGCTCTTCAGCCATCAGCTACAAATCTAACTCCGGTGAATTTATAAATGTCTGAAAATGTCGGTCAGTATGTTCAAACTGGGCAAATAAGTCAGTGAACAATGTTGTCTCTACCCCTATGAAGGATGCCCGACAAAATGCCTGTCTTTGATAAGAGCCCCCCTTTCGGGTCAATCTCACCAATATGCACTCTTGCAAAGAGAAGGAAGGGGGGGGGGGGGGGGGGGGGGGGGGGGCGGCGCTAGAGGAGTCCTCTTAACTAGGAACCTTGCTTATTCGAAAATGTTTGCCTTCGGAAGGGCAACATTCATGAAAATGATGGAACGAATGCCCTCAAAACATTCTGCGTCCTGTGCAGAAAAATCATTTGATGCCATGGGGGAAGGTGCTTTACCAGTCATAGTAAACCACTTGAGCCTAGTGGCAGACAGGCAGCAGCTGATAAGTCACAGTGGGAGGGGGTAGCATCACTAAATGGAGAGGAGGGGAAGGTCTTTTGTTTGAAACAACGACAAAGACAAAAAAGTGCTCAAGAAGTCAAAGAACAACTTACCAGTAGGTATTTAAGCTGATGTCTGTATTTGGTCTTTTATGGTTCACTTGGGGGAGGAGGGCAGGGCAACATACTGTTATTTTTTTGAGTTTTTTTTTTTTTTAAGAGAATGTAAAGAGATTGTGTGCTTGTGTGCACATGTTTGTGTTTTTTTGTATCTTTAGTATATCCCTTGTAGTATATCTCACACACACACACACATGCTCACGCACACACACACACACACACACTAAGAGTCACTCAAAATTAGCAATCGTGGAGGTCTTATTTGCGGTAACATATACGACTATTGTTCTTATATTACCAGTAAACTTCTTTAGAATTTTAAGAAAACAAAAATGGCACAATATGTCTTTGAAAATATCTGTTAATGCCCTTGAAAAGTTGTTAAAAGTCTGTGAATGTTATCAGCGGTGTTTAGTATGAACCCTTTATGTTTCCTAAGCAACGGCGACTTGATGTGGTGCGTGTGCAGACGTGACGATGGCCGTGGAGTCAGGGAGGTGAGGAGAAGTCCAGTTCCACTCAGTCACTGACCACACAGGGCAAACCCATTGTGCGTCAGATCAGCAACGACTCCGGCCTGGAGACTTCGGACAAGTCCACCACCTCCACCTCCCAGCCCAACATCGTCATCAGAGAGACAGACATCATTGGTGTGGACGCTGCAGAGGGCACCCCGCCATCCACCCCTCAGAGCGGTACAGGCACGCCCCGCGACCTGACCTCCAGCATCTCCAGTGGAAGTGACCTGTCACCCATACAGGAAGATCAGGAGGGGAAGCGCCAGACCACCTCCCCCTCCTCCTCCTCCTCTATCATGGACACCTCCATGTCCACCACAGCATCAGACAGCGGTGCCGATGAGCTGTCTCTGGACATCGACAACGCCCTGGAGGAAGTCATGGCAGGTCTCAAGTCTCTGGAGATGCAGCAGAAGTCAGACAAACGTATGAGTCTTCCCGTGGTCAAGTTGAAACAGACCCCTAAACACACCCCAGACCTCGTTCTGGATCTGCCTGAAGGTTCCAACACACCATCCTCCCAGGACTCCAGTGAGCCGGACAGTCCCACCACCGCCGCAGAGACTTTTTGCCCAGTCCAACCAGGGGACCCTGAAGAAAGCTGGCGGACCAGTTTTGGTTCCTCCAGCCATGCCACCAGTTCCGGTGGCCAGCTCAATTCAGAGTCAAGGGTCATTGTACAAGCGCTCCATGTCACCCCCATCCAACAGGGATGAGCATCTCCAGTGAGCCAGGGGACCTGGCACGGGAGTCAGTGGCTCACTCCATCATGTCCACCTTCACGGCAACGCCTTTCCACCGTAGCCAGGTCAGCATGCCCAGCGTGCACCATGGACTGTCGCGACACGAGCTGGTGGGAAAGACGCCCAGCCTGTCCAGTTTTGGCAGTGGCAGCGTGATAGGCAGTGTGGTCAGCAGCACCAGCAGTCTGGCTGGGACCATAGGGGCTGGTCCGGGACTTGGGACCGGCCATACAGGAGATGAGGAGTCCACCCCAAAGATCTCTCCTTCTCCGTCCCCTACACCGCCCCCTGTTGCTCAAAAGCCAAAGCCCCCAGTGAAGGTGAAGCCCCCAGTCATGAAGAAGCCCTCTAAAGCCGACTCACCTGTTGCAGGATCCACCCCTTCCCCCCACACCCTGGACTCCGCTCCAAAATGATTTGGCATCTGTCGTCAGTCAGCATGGAGATCTGCTCGCCGCAGCTGTGACCTCAGCACAAGATCAACGTTGATGCTGGGACACAGCATCTACGCAGAACACTACAGTGGACAAATTGCCAAAAGGCTGGAACCAGCTCTTTGACTGAACTGCTCAAATTGTATTGCTGGAACTGTTGGTGGAGCCAGCTGTTGGCGTTCCATTGGGTTCATGTAGGACAGCCCTGCAGTTCATAGCATTCTACTGAAGTTTATTGTGGCTTTGTTGAAAGGGAGGTTTTTATGTCATATGTTCATGTGTCCAGCCACCACGGCACAGGACATGGAATTTTTGCAGTTTCATGAATTTCAAATGTACTGACTTGTTTCATATGTGGAGGATTCTGGTCTTCCCGTTTAGGCGGATGTTCTCATTTTATGGTGATAATCAAGTATATAAAAAACCAGAGTACACTTCCGATTGTGCAAGGTGTGAAGACAGCTGTAGTGTGTGCTCAGTGCGTGATGAGGGGGTGGGGGTGGCGTGTTGAGAGTGCCACTAGTTAGTGCATGAGTAGCTTCCTCAGGGAAACCGCCCCTCACCACTCGTCAGCCTCTCCATACCACGGTCTGAGCCTGGCTCCTTGGTCACCTGGACACAGATGTGTGTGGGTGTGGCTGGCTCTGTGTCAGATGGAAGGGACAAGATGGGTCGTTCAAACTGCCGCTCACTTTCCACTGTAAATAAGGTATGAATGGAAATGCGGGGAGATGTTTCATTTTTGCCTCCATCCCATCATCCAGCATTCAGCGGGAGTCGTTTGTTCACCACTGGTGGTGTGAGCTTGTGCTGTTGCCTCCATTTTGTTTTGCGTGGGAGGCAAGGTAGGAAGGAGTTGATTGCGGCAGTAGTGGACGAAATAATGTGTGTGCTAAACCTTTTCTCACTGCACGGTGTGCTCACATGATCTCCAGCCCAGGCTTAGCCATGGGTGCAGTCTTCAGCTTGAATGGTGACCCACTGCCTTGCCCAAACCCCAAACCAGTCACTGGCATATTCACACCTACACCCAAGCCAGGAGCTTACCACTATTGGAATTTCATATTAGTATCATTATGAATGGACTTAAGGGTTTTTGTTTGTTTGTTTGTTTTTAATGGAAGGTGGTATGCACACATTGCAGATAATCATGAAAAAAGCAACACATCAGGCTTCTAGGTCATCCAGGTAAATTCGCTATAGATGCATTTTTGTGGAAAATAACTAAAGGTCATCAGTTGTGCCAGTCTGGGTATGAGACCTAGTTGTCCCCCTTGGCCGAGACGTTTGTCTTCCATTGATTCAAGATAGTGCACAGGCAACAGCCCAGGGGCAACAACCATGGAGCAGGACAGAGGGTCTTTGGAAAAGCATACCACATTTGTTTTCTCTTTTAACACCTGAGTGTATTTTTTTGTTTGAACTTGCATCTGAAGGTGGACAATTTAATTCAAGTCACAGCGTAAGCAAGTCTAAAATTCTGATCTCTGTTCCATTTATAATTGTTGTATGTACTCATTCCTGGTTTTTATATAGATGTAATCCTATCGTTCTCTAATTAAATCAGGCTGGTCAGTTTGAAAATACCAGAATGCATGTGTGCACTGGTTTCGATGTTGGGGGAAAGCATTTATCAAGCTGCAGCCCTTCAGGCATGTTATTCACGAAGTGTGATTGGTTGTTGTGAAAAAAAAATCTAACAGCATTGTTACATTGTCCATTGTACCATAAGTAGTGACTCAACACTGAAGATGAGTTGACAGCTGGACAACAGCAAACCAATCAGCTTTAAGATTCAAAAGTGTAAGCTGAGGAGGAAAATTGGAAACAAATCAGTTACCCTCCAATAAGAAGCAGATTTTAAGAGATAAAGTTGTTGAAGAATCTCAAACTATGTGAAGTGGTTAACCTTCAGAAAGGAAGGGGTGGGAGGGGAAGAGATGGGAGTGGGGGAGGGAGTGGGATAATGGGGCGTAAAATCATTCCTCTTTGAAGGCAAGAAAGTCGCACTTGATTTACACCATAGATGCTGAATAGTTTTTACATCGTCACAATTTCCGCAATCTTCACCCGTATAATCTGCATCATGTCTATAAACACAGGTCATTGTTATAGATTTTTTATATATTCTATGTTTACAGTACATAAATAGTTGCTACACATTGCTGAATGAGGTGAAGAAAATGGTTTTCACCCGACAAACTTTTTCTCCAACATGTCTGTAAACACCATCAGATCTTCACCATTTTCCGTCTTTTCTTTCTGTTCAAATCCCCCAATCGTGAATCCCGGAGGAAAGCTCTCAGCCAGTTTCTCTCAAGATCCAGTGAAAATTAATAGATTCTTCCCCTGGAATACCATTGTCTCACTTGCCTTGTGAGATGTAGAAGTTTTGTGTTTCACTTCGAATCTGTTGCGGTCACAGAGCAGAGCAATGCACATGCCAGGCTTCAGTTTCTGAAGTGACTTCAAGTAAATAATATTGATAAACAGCTGCACACTTAAGACCTCTTCAGGCTGGATTGTACAGCACCGTGTTTAGTCCATGAGATGAAAGTCACACAGAATGTCAGTGCCGATGACATAGTGGGAAATGAATTGCAGACAGAATCCTCATTGGGACAAGGTCACATGAATAGGTCACATGCATGATCTTTTGGAGCTTGTCAAATACCCTAAGCATGGATGTGCACTACATCAGTTCACTGTTTCAGTCCCACTGATGCTCTCCCATTATTATTTTTTTGTTCGTTTTGGGGGGGGGTGGGGAATGTGAGCATTTATATAAGCAAAGTTCTTTGGAAAGAATTTTTTAACTTTTTATTTTTTTGTCCGTAATTTATGATTGAGGTGTTCTACTGCAATCTGGAATTTATGTGCACAGAAAGCCAGTCCTATGGTGTGCAGGATGTATCAGATGTCAACTGATTATCCTAGGACCCCACTTGTTTTCATATTATTTGTAAGTCTGTGTGAAATGCTTTCATGTTTCACCAGACAAGTCACCTTGTTTTTTTTCTCCAAGAATCCTCTTGGTAAGAGCAGATCATTTGTAGAAGCTGAGAGGATGCGAAAAGTAACCAGATTTGATACACAGAGTGCCAACAGGCCACACATTACGAAAATATAGCAGCATCAATGTTTGCAGGTTCCATGTATTTGAGTCCAGATATGTCCTGTCCATAATGTTGAAATGCTTTAGAACAGCTTAATTTTCTGTGTGGTCACATGCAGGTAGATATGTTACTTCGAGTACTGAAGAGATGGGAGGGGGGGCTGGATATTGACACTTCAAGAGCTTTATGATTGTCATTACCATCAAGTAGTGGTGGGGACCGACAGTTCAAGATCCTTACGATTGTCATGGTGCTTTTTATTTCAAGTTCACTCTTCCATTAATATGAGATGTTCCAATTCCTCCACCTATCTACGTACCTTCCTGTCACTCCATGCCGAGTCTTTGTGTTCTGCAGAACTGTACACACGAGATTCCTCCAGCGCCAAGGCTTGGGTCTAGAGCTGCAAACGTTGTGGATGTTAAGGAACAGCTAACCATGAGATTTCTGCAATCGCATGCCCACACACAACCTTTTTTTTCCCTCTCTCTTTGTAAAGGTGTGCCCATGCTTCAGGCTGCAGGGAATTTTACTTGCCCACCGTTCATTCAGAGGAAAGGAAAGGGGTCATAGTTTTTGTTTGATCTGCACATGGGGCCTTATAGTATTGATTGACATCAGAGCTGTCGCCATATTTGTGAAAGGAAAAGAGGACTAGAAAAAGGTACCTCCATCACGGGGGAAAACTAAGTGCTCACTATAAACACACACACACATAACTTGCAGCTTGTGGAAAGTTGTCAACTCTAGATTTATTGTAATGCAATGTAATCTGCTTCATTATCCCAGATGAGCTGCATCATTCTGAACTGTTCATATGGTGCGTTTCTATGTTCATGAAGAAATGAGAACTCTAAATTCCATCGTCTATAGTGTTATTATATAGCCATGTTCTATAGTTCTCAGAAGTCCCCACTCACACAGGTCACTAGAAAGAGAACAAGGTCTCCCATTTTTTAGTGTTAATTTTCACTGAACACTTTCAGTTTTGTATTGACCGGTTTTGAAAGAAAAATAATGCATTATCAAAACCTGCACACTCATCCCACTGGTAAGATTTTTGTTGTTTTAAATGCACATGATTCATGTGTTTGTCTGTGAAACTTGTGTACTTGCAAATTAGTTTGCACTGGAACAAAAGAAGAAAATGTTGACTATGATATTCTGGTTTCCACTGACATGTAATCTGCTTCATTATCCCAGATGAGCTGCATCACTCTGGACTGTTCATATGGTGCAATGTGTTTCTGTGCTCCTCATGAAGGAATGACTGGAGTGGTGAATGTTGCCTTGTAATTTAATGATTAAAAAAAGATGCATTGTATGTTGTATGTGTCAAGTACCACTGCCTGTGTATTGCATACATGAATTACAGTTTATCATTGTAAAGCACAAGGGCAGTTTGCTTAATCAACATCCAGCTCCCAGTCTCACCTCGGACATGCACAAATCAGGATTCAGTTGTACAATTTTAATGGTGACAAGACAGAAGCAAAAAAAAAACCATCGGAAGAGACTTCTCTCCTCATACCATTAGCGCTGTACTAGACATCTTCAGCAATTGTCAGTATGTGTGTGTGATATGAAGCAACACATTTCTCCAATGGAGCATTCCAGAGCATTAAAAAATAGATACTCGTGGTGTGTGATTGCGTAGCTGAACATGAAAAAGCGAATAATGACTAATAATGGGCGTTTAATCTCCACATCATCTCTGCTTGCAGCGTTGTCTCCCTTACAAGTAAACAAACGCATACATTTTGTCACTTTTCTGTTCATGAACATTCACAAATATAGCTTTCCATTCACACAAAAAGTACTAGATTTCCAGCTTACTCAAAACTCGCTATTAACCTTACAACAAATCATCATGTTGTCGACAAATGCAACACAAACAAGCAAAAACATGGATCCACCCATCATCACACTCTGCCAACCTCCACATTTTGTTTCTAGTCGGTCTCCTTTTCACACCATAAAGGATGTCAAGGAGGGTGATATGTCTGTCCTGTATGAGAACTTGAAACTGCAAAGATGTAGCAAATACAATTCAAGTGTCGGACCAAATGAGAACATCTGGAATCAGTACCTCTAATGATTTTACCTTGTATCAAGGTTTGGAATGGACAGATGAGGACAGAATGGACAGCTGAGCTGAAGATGACCAACCTCACAGGAGTTGCCATATCAACCATTCAAAAATCCCATCTTCAATACACACTTAAGCTAACCAGTCATGCAAACGTTTTTCCCCCTTCTCTTTTCTTACACACACGGTTTCAAATCCAATCAATAACACTTATCTCCTTTGGGCACAGTCAACCATTCCCTCCTGTGCCCCCTTCTCAATTCATATCATCATACAAATGATTTTCATGAAATTGGACATGCTTCCACTCGGAAGTCGTTTCCCTCTAGTTCTCAGACACACAGTCATTGAGACCATGGAATTAAACTGAAGCTTGATTCAGCCACCCTTTTGTGGAGGTTCTTTATCTTCATTTGCCTTTCTCTAAAGCTGATCAGTCAGTTGTTCGATTTGGCCTGCCTTTTGTGGAAGTATTTTGTTCATTTACTTCAGAAAAAAACACAAAAACACCTAGCTAAAGACGCTGTTAGAAAGTGAATGTTCTACTGAAAACATAGGATGAACAATGTGGAATTGAAATAACCAGCTGAAATACTGTAAAATACACATCACATTTGCATATTTATCGGGTTTCATGACACTGAAATCAGAAATGTATTATCATATACATTCGACAAGCAAACCACGCAGAATGACAAATGCCCCAAGAATCGCAATGACTGTTGTACGTCGTTTAATCACGACACTATTAGAAACTTTTACTCAACTCCAGCGTGCGCATGCATGCACACACACACACAGGTTATCAAACCATAAAAAAAAAAGATAATCCAAACTGCACTCTATGCCTAATACAAAATGTCAGCATTATTCATCATATGATCATTACTACTACTGTTCAGCACAAAACTGACAGACAACACCCCTGGTGCTGTATATTACCACAGGACATTACAGAGTATCACTGTGTTGACGAGAGTACAAGTAGTGACATGGATTAACAGACATGTTGGTCATAAAGCCAGTTTTGTGTATATCAAAGAGACTTTAGGGATTAGCCAAGTTTAATGGTCAGAACAATCGCTGAGTAAATGGAATTGGGCCTCCAAATTTTGAGAAACCAAACCTATTCAGAAATGCGCCTGTTTTAGCGTTTGCCTGGATTACACAAAAACTGTTAAGTTTTGTGAATGGCAGTACTTGTATGCAAGACATGAAAATATTCTGCAAATATGTATTACATATGAGAGTACTCACAATACCTAACAATGACAACATACTTAACATCTATACGTCCAGGCAGACCTTGAATAAACACAACTCCATAGAAATAATCACATTCACCTAAAATTCATCATCATACTCTGGCTCATTCCTCATGAAAACGGTTATGAAAACATGCCTTCTTGAAGCCTACTCAGAAATCAACTATCTGTTGGTCACAGGGCAAGTTACGCTACTGGTGCAGTTTGTAATGTCAGCAAGACACTAATGATTCCAGTTCTTCTGTGTCGATAGCCTGGCATCCTCTTTTGTCTGACTAGTTACGGCTTATCGCCATGGGCAGAAGGCATCTCAGAAACTGTTTTGCCAAGAAGCAACAAACTCACAGAATTATTTGAAAAACGATTGTGTTACAAGACATTACAATTCTTATGTGCTTTTGGACTTTCAATGAAACCACAAACTTGAACATCATTTATGAATTTGAATGTAAACTTTAACGTATTACATGTAAATTTTTTTTCTTTTTTAACACTGAAATGGTTGCCTTCATAGTTTTTAATAATACCACTTCAAATATTTCAGTTCCATCACCTGAGCATCTGCTGGGCCGCAGCTTCACGGCACTGTTCAGCGACACTTTTTGTACTCAGGGGTGAATGAATTAAAGACCAACCAAGGTTATGGAGATGGGCAGATCTTGTATTGAGTGAGAGCAGAGACAAGCAACCACTGTAGAGATGGAAAGAGAGCCGTTACGTGGTTTCTTTTCTTGGTCTTATTGACAAGACTTGTAGCCAAGTTCTACAGCCTATCAAAGGGATACTGTGGACAACTGGTGTACACTTTCAGTTCTCTGATCTTGACACTAATGACAAGGTGCAGTACACACAAGCACTCGCCTCCCAGTTTCATGTTAACAACACTTTTTAGAAAAGCGAGTAGCAGAAAACTGACCGCTTTTATTCAAAGTTTACCATTACACCAATCTTTCGAAGGCAAGCTATCATCTTGATGTCAGCTCAATATAATTATGCCAAACCGGATTGGTGACATTAATCATGTTATGCAAGAGCTACAGCTTTTTCACACACAAGGTACCAAATACATAAGATTTTGGATGAACCGAGAAATAGACCATTAAGGCAGCTAAAATCAGCCTTCATTTTATCATTGTCGTCTTTGCTCAGGCTCTTCTGTTACACTTTCTGCATGCAATTTTCATGTTTAAATGAGAGTTTGACCAGCTCCAAAAGTGTATCAATCAAGTAAAAAGTGAGTTCATTCATGTTCTTCTCTTTTTCTTTTTTACCCTTTTGCCTGGGAATTAAGCTTGAAGTTAAGTCCTATTTGCCAGAGTTTTTTTTTCTAAAAAAAAAAAAAAGGCATATATTTTCAAAAAATTCTACTGACTTTCTCACCGACAAAACCCAGATTACCAACTATCAATAGAATCTAGAGACCTTCACCTCTCTGAAAATATCCTCTGTTTTGTAAGCAGTATAAACAGAAAACAGCTAAATTCCGGACTTCCCCATGACAAGTATACTCGACGGCCATGGCAGCAAAAAGCGCACGTTCTTGCCGTCGAGTTATCTTGTCAAGTTAGGCACAGAATGGGTTAATATATTCACACTTCACTTCATCATTAATTTCTTGCCCATTTCATAGCATTTCATGTAAATTGTAGCCACCAGGACCGAACTTGTAAACTAATTAAGCACATCTGTTCTTGGAGTAAGTGAACTGTTAAAAAAAACCCATGTGTGTCTGACTGATGCAATACTTTTATTTCCGATTCTAAGCAGGAACTATTCAGATTAAACTTCATTATCATAATGCGGCTAGCCACATGGGGGCCCTTCAGGACTTTCAACATCCAAGGAAAAAAAATAAAGGTTCCATTCTGAAAAAAAGAACAAAAATAAACTGACATCTTGGGCAGAATTGCTTACACTGTAATGCAGGTGCGTGTTAATTTTCAGTCCCAATGAAAAAAGAAGAAAAAAAATATATTTACAACAAAAAAGCCCAATGGGCAAGTAGATGAGGCAGAACAGAGAGCTTGTGTTTATTCTTAAAGATGTGCACAGTCTAGGAGTAGGATGGCATAAGCCAGAGAAAAAAGTTGAGACTTTCCAACAACAAAGAGAATGGACTACTATGGCAGGAAAACTATAGACAACAGTAAAGACTTTTAAAACAAAACCCAGTCAAAGGTAGTGATACGAAAAAGAAAACTGCTAGCAGACGTTGGGGATACTATTTACACTGAAGAGACCCCTTGCCCAGCAACAAACATTTTCAGGAAACGGACCAGCAAGGCCGAAGCGGGATTTTAAAAAATCAAAACGAAAAACAAAATGCGCAGGGAAATGTATAAATGTGTGCAGGGTCATGTGGGTGGGTACACATGCCCACACATTCCCAGTGTAGAGACTCAGAAGGCTGGAATACCGTTTATACCTGTCAAATTAGCATCAATATCACAACACTAACACAGATAGAAAGGAACTGCAGATCACAATAAATATCAAGTTGCACTGCAAAACCAGCAGACTTGTAGACACAATCTGTCAACAAGTGCTCTGGGAATGCCTCAAGTTTGTGCCACCCAGCAAACAATGTTATACTTTAAGATGGCGATAGCGATATTACAGCTGTCAAAAACAAATGATTACTGTATACAGCTGTCAAGAACCAAGGATTTTTTCCCCTATAGATGCATTTCATCAAACAAGAAAAACACTTCCAGTGTAAAATAAGATGGGGGGGAGATGGTTTTGCGAATTGTGTGATAACTGGTGACAGTCTGACATTCATCCATCCAGTCAGCTCGGGCACAGGCAAAGGGTAGGCAAGGAAAATTCACGCAAGTCTTTTTTTCTTTTTATCAGGTCTACTCGTAGACCCACTTCCTTTTTTGAATACGGCCTGCTATTTGACTTTCTTTTCCTCTTCTGTTGAGCCTCCTTTCAGACCTGCCTTTCTTCATCCCGTTAGGCCTACCTTCAGGCCCAATTTTTCTTTTCTGTCAAGTGTACCACCATCTTTTTTGTTTTAACTCTCTTCAGTTCTGCCTACTTTTACACCTACTATTCCTTTCCTATTGACCTGTCTTTTCTTCTCTGTTAGACAATATTTTTCTTTTCTGTTAAGCCTACGTTTCCCTTTCTGTTGGGCCTACCCTTTTTTCTATAAAGCCTACTTTTTCTTTTTTGCTAAGCAATACTGTTTTTCCCTCCAGTCCTTTTTTTATGTCTGTTACACCCTCTCCTTTTCTGTTAGATCTATTTTTTCTTTTCTCATAGGCCTATTTCTTTTTTATATGCCCCCCCCCCCCCCCCCCCCTTTCCTACTATGCTATTTTTCCTTTTCTGTTGAGCCTACTTTTTTTCTGTTTGACTTAGGCCAATCTATTTCTTCAATTTTTTTTTTTTTTTCTCTAGGCCTACTTCTTTTCTGTTGGCCTACTCTTTTCGAAACCATGATATGCGTACTTTTTTCTTTTTGACCTTGGTTTTGTGTTCAGTGAGACCTACTGTCAATTTCTGTTTGACTAGAGCCCATCTTAAAACAACAGATTCTTTCTGGGCTGATTTCTTTGGTAAAATAAAAAAAAATTTTAAAAAAAGGAAAGAAAAATAGTTCTGTATGTTTTCTGTACGCTATCTTCTATGTTACAAAAAAAAAAGCCCGTATTTCACGTTAGTCCCCAGTTCTTTTTTACAAACATGCCAAAAGGTTAAAAAACTAAAAATTTCAATATTTGCACAACTCAATTTGTGCCCAGCTTGTTCACCTGTAGGTCATCTACATATGAGGCACAGAGTGCAGCCGTATTATTCATATATCTATCGAGAGGATCGTCTGGTCGGACCTACTACCCCTGGCACTAACTGCTGGGAATTGCTACATCAACTTCATGGTGCCGTCGATATTCAAATAAACTCTTCTGTTCAACTACACCAGTTGCTTTTCCT
Source organism: Conus betulinus (assembly GCA_016801955.1). NCBI lineage: Eukaryota > Metazoa > Mollusca > Gastropoda > Neogastropoda > Conidae > Conus > Conus betulinus. Next base: position 217,112 of record JADBJO010001183.1, read on the forward strand.
TTCATTGATGTTCAAATGGAAGTGTGGACGGACAAAAGCTGGTGCAGATCAACCATTATCTTTGTCTTAAACCTTTAACAGGTGTCCTGTCGGTGTTCTTACAAATTGATCTTGAGCTTTCTACATGACTAAATTGTAAGCCGACTTGTACTTTTACAGTGGAACAGAGAACAATATAAATTGTATGTAAGTAGATCTTAAATTATGATGAGAAGATGACTTGGGTGAGATATATTTCACAGGAAACACATGATCCACAGAATTATACAAACCACCACCCTTATGTATGCATTACATACACTGCTACATAAAAGACACATGGTCCATACAATTACACAAACATCACCCAATGCGTACATTACATTTACAACCACCACTTTAAATACAAACACATCTACACAAACATCATCCTTCAGATACACGACACCGAGTCCTGACCAAACAACAGATCATACAGCAACACTTTCCACTGATAACCTGCACAGATTTTGCTGTCAAACAAATCACACAGAGCCAAATTTAACGAAACCAGAGAAGACTGAGACAAAGAGAGACAAGTATGACAATTGTCAACAAACTGCCGCAATAAACAGCTCTCAACAACAAAAAAAGTAAATGCATATCTTACCCTGATAACCTATCCACAATACTGTCCCCAATTCACATAAAGCAAGAATCAACACTGACCTACATGAGCACAGCTCTCTTACAAAACACAAAACTTCTGTACAATCACTCTTCCATTCAATCCACTGCAAAAGACCCTGCCAAGTGCCATGGATCCAACAGAACCCTATCAAACTGAACATAACACAGTACACTGAACAAGAGAAAAATGGGCACTTCATCAAGCAGAACTGTTCATGTCATAATCTTCCCCTTGAGCCATGTACAGATTTCACCTCTTGCTGAGCAAATCACCCCACTGACTATCCTCGGACAACTTTTTTCAGGGCTCCCACCATGGGAAAGCAAAAATCCCTTGAAGTCCGAGTGGGGATCCCATGAGGATGATCCTGCTCCCTTAGAAAAAGAACTGAAACCAGCAATCAAAAAGGTGCAATGGGATGCAAATTTGCACATCAAGTAGTACATCATCTACTTTTCCGTCCAACCACAACAGGCCCACTGGTTTGCTCTCCCGATGTTACAGCTTTCTGCTGACACAGGTTGGATACTCGCATCATTTTGTCTTAACATGGGTAGACAAATGGCATCAACCTTTTCTCGCAAAGCAGTTAGCGGACGCTTTAATGATCCGCCATCTGCTTGCAATCTTAAAAAAAAAAAAAAAAAAGCCACCCGCATTCCACCCTTTCCACTGCCTCTCATTCTTTTCTCTCTTGAATCTTTTTTTTTTTTCTTCCCTGAATTTTTTCTTCCTTTTGCACAGTTTCACTTTGTATGTCACCGACATCAGTGAATGTGCAGGAAGCAGGGCCCCTGTTTTTTTTTTTTACTTTAAGTGTGTTTGTCTTATCGTAAGTTATCAAAATGTACAATCAGCATAATGTGTAAACTGGACAGAACATGCTAAAATATTACTCATTAGTCTAATATTTAGTAAATCTTCATGTGGAATCCTCCAAGTTACAGACCCAAGTACAATTACATACATGCATTAGACATCTAACAACATCACTTGACAATTTGAAGCTGGAACTCAGAGAGGTCCTTTTCACACAACTGCATCTTGAGCCAAAAACGGTGATGCACATCAGAGTGTAAATAAAGAATGCTGCTGAGCACTGTGACAAAACTGCCATCAGGGTCGCATACTCTAGTGCCTCCAATAGCTTGACAAAAATAGTTCAAATTTTCAAGCCAAAAAATTCTGAAAAAGAATAATGCTGTACACTAAAATCAAATGCAACAAAGTCACAGGCATACACAAATGTAGATTTCTTCTGTTTGTAACAAATTATTTGTCATAAACACATAAAAATGGCACTGATCAAAATAAGTAGCAATTAAAAGCTTTTGATGACACACACACACACACACACACACACACACACACACACACACACAAATCAAACCAACATTTAACATTTTAATTCTGGGATGGCAGTCCCTGCTCCTAGCATCAACATATGATGAATATGATGAATTCATCCATTCTCAACCTCCAGCCCCAAAGACTAAAGTGGTGACCTGGAGATAAATGGACATATTCAAGCTAGACTGTTCCAGCCACAAGCAACCATCTAAAGTACACATCAATGGATCAAATTTCAACCAAGACAGATCTTAATGGTTCATCTACAGAAGACAGCAAAACACCTTCACCGCTGTGCAATTTGTTAAAGAACTGTGTAAATGCAGCTCCCAGGTATCCCAATCGCTTGTATAACTAGGCTTCCACACGCAATACCTGATTTTGATGTCTAGAGTCAGTAAAAATCACTGGCCTGAACACTCCTAGATTGTCATTCTCTGCTTCATCATCAAAGCCCCAATGTTCAAATGTCATATGTATTGCATTGCAGAGATTACTTCCTCCTGTGATGTTTTTGCTACAGTTGTCCATTTCCAGTCTTTAAAAAAAAAAAAAAAAAAAATTAACTCAATTGTGTGTGATGCTGTTACAAAAACAGCTTGCTTAATTTAACTGATCTCTGTAATCGCAGTAAGCTTTGCTCCAATTTGGTAAATGAAGTCAGAATTCCCTAAATGTCCGCCATGGCTCTGGTGGAGACAAAGCGTAGTCTATGTGGAGTCTACAGGCCGCTTCACATGTCTTATTCTGTAGATAACTAACGCCAGAGACAGAGGCAAGACATCCACAATCAGAAAGCCAAAAACTGTGGGCATGTGCCATCAATTCTTGCTGCTTATTTATTTCACTCTTATCCAGTTCTTTATTACTTGCTATTTTTGTTTTTAATGTTCATCCCTTTAACTTGTCTTGTTAAATACCTTTACAATGGCCTAACAAACATGCTGTCAGTACATTTAGAATATTCTAATTCAATGTCCTAGAAAACAAGCACAATATGTACTACCACTGTTCCACTTGTTTGAATTTCCATTGTTTTCTCCATTCTCAGACTAAAGGTCAGCAGATGACGCAGCTGAGAGACCGGACACTATATTAAGTGCATCAAACCACCCAAGCTATTAGGAGCAGATGAAAGATTAATATCATTTCAGTACTCTTTGCCCATGTACAGTTTTTCACAGCCAGTAACCACTCAGTCCTGTCATTCCTATCCCAAGGCAGAAGGAACAGTAGATGTTACAGCCATCCTTCATATCCCACAGCAAAAACAATTTTGAAGCCATTTCCCTCCTTGTCTACTGGAAGTGTTCTATTCCAGATAATGGCCAACTTGACCTAATGGGCGAAACTGTTGAACACTGGGAAGTGCCCTCTGGACAGATACCAACTACTGCTATTTTCATTGAGGGGAATTCAGTGTACTGCCTCCTGTCATCATCAAAATTCATCACGACGATTCCTGTTTAGCACTTTTTTTCCAAATAATAATATTCTTTCTGTCTACAGACAAATCATCTGAAGATTTGATCTCTGCTTAATAAACCATCAAATTTTGCAAACAAGTATGAACAAATGATGATCACACTTCTCATTATTCTACTCCAGTCAGACCTCACCTGCCATGGAAGGATGTTTAGGGCAGAAAGTCGAGTTTTCCTTGAACTCATTGTCTGGCTAAATATACTTACCATGTCTTAAGTCTTGCATGCTAGGGCAGCTGGAAAGCTCTGCACACATTTTCATGCCCAACCCACCTCACCTTCTTCTGTCTCTAGAGATAAATGCAAAAATGTTTTCATCATCTATGGCCATACAAAAGAACCCCTATGGTTCATGCAAATAAACAAGATGACTGGCAGAACTATGGCTTCTTCACAGTTGCTCTTTTTTTCCCTCCTACCTTCTGTGCCACCTTAATGGCATTACCCTGATGCATCTCATTCCACAGCCATCCCCCTCCTCCGCTTAATCCCGCCATAGCCCCAACACCAGCAGTCCACAGAGATCAGCCAATGGCATGTCATCATGAGGCAACCCATCAGAGGAGACCCTGCACAGTAACCTAGTCCCTTTGCTGGTGTTCAGTGGTGCCTGTTTTGATCTAACATATGCGTGACACCACCTACACTGGCCCTACTCCACCTACTGACAACTGCTGAGTCGCACAGCCAGCAGTTTGTGTTTTCCCTCATGAGGTCCCACCTCATCCATCCGACTGTCTCCAGAACTTGCCAATATCAGCAATCTTGCCAGAAACCTCCCCGAAAGGTATGCCCACAGAGAGGAAGAAATCAAAACTGAAGCCCTCCTGACAGTATGGCATACAGGGTCACAGAATTTGAGACTTCCTTTAGGCTGAAACAATGAGAATGATGAAAAAGACACAATGGAATTCCATTCCGATCTGAGACTGCATCAGAGGGCTATACTCTACGGTATCTTTTTTACATACCCAGGCATCTGAGAAACCTAAGACACCTACAGTGTTGGTCAAGAAAACTGAACATGTAAGACATATCCATTAAGAGGATGAAGCTCCACTGTGTGGTTCCAGCAACAAACTTGATCAGGAAGAAAAATCAGGCAGAAAAATCCCACAAACAGTGGGAATCAAAAATAGGCATATGATCGCTGTTCAATGTGTCACCAAAGGTCTTCCAGACACAGAATGTTGCTTGGGACTAAAGTTAGATCTGTAACACTTGCCTTTTGTCTGGGACCGCCGAGGATGTGTAAGTTACATAACAAAGTCTTCCTCAATCAACAGCACGGGAGCTCATTACTTCAACAGAATAAATCTTTTCTTTGCCAAAAATCTTCTCGTTGACTCAGTCCCAAGATTTCTGGCGTCCATACGTGTACTTAATAATCACAGCAAGAGTGAGCGGGAACTTACATCAGATGGACTAACATAACATAAACAACAGAAAAAAAGAAGTTTTAAAGAACAATGGTTTAATTTTCATGCCACCTCTTGCCTTAAGCAACATGATACCTGAACAAAAGGTACAATACTCTATTATTAAAAAACAGTGAATTCCAAAGTTCAAGACATGTTTCATGACTGTATGTCCAGGGCGAGGACCAAATATTCAACTGTTTTGCAGGAAACTTTGAAAAAAACCCACTAAGCAAGTAATCATCAGCCCAAAATCTGGACCAAACCTCATTATTACACCAGCACAAAAGAGAAGGTGAAAAAAAGATAACTGTCCCCTAATCCCCCTGGCTGCTGTTAGCTGTGGTGGAGGTTCCCCTTCTCCTCCAATCACAGACCTGTCTCCTTTGCAACATCTCAGTCCTGCAGCTGCAGAGAGAACATGTGTCTAAATACAATGCAGCAACAGACAGAACATGTGTCTACATACAATGCAGCAACAGATCTGGTTTCAAGATAATATTAACATTTGTGTTGAAATTCAAGAAAGGTGCTACTTGCAACTTCATTTAAACCTCTTCAACACACTCAAACTGGCATTCACTCGGACAGCGGCTGGGAACTTCTTTATAAATCACTGAGTCACAACAACAAACAATAAAAGCTCTCATGATTAACACAACTGATCTGAAGCACTCTTTTTAAAACAAAAGCTAACTACAGTCATATCTTGAAACGGTTACCAGAAGTCTGTAATTTACAAGCTTGACTATTATTTGTTTTCTAATAGTGCTCTCCTGTAATTGTTTTTAAATGCATCACTGTGTAATGATCAACTAGAATAGGGAACACCAACTGACTAACTCACTAGCTGATACTATGGACATGTATTTGCTGGTTTCTTTCAATCTTACTCCAAGAACTAATTCGGTCATCCAAACGCATTTTCTTCTGAGTACTAGAACACGAGAACTCCTGACCATGAATGTGATGGTCTGATCCCCTAGAAACACTACTAATCCCAGAATCACTTTTGCTCCTCAACCTTTTCTCTTCCTTTGGCTTTTGTTGGAGGGCCTGGATTTGCCATGAGGGCTTTTTTTACTTTTGGCCGACTCTAGCACTGACATCATCTGCATGGCGGACAACAGTTTGCGAGCACGTACAATAGGCTCAGTTCTACCAGAACACTGCAATACATCAGAATGGTCAAATTTATGGGGGGAGTCACTACACTGGTCAGAATCAAAAGGCAAATCCATGTCTTCTTTCGTGCTTCTCTCGGGAGCAGACCCTCCTTTAAAAGGGTGCGGCGACACACTTCCCACACGGAACGTGGTCCCTGACCTCGGAGCTCCGCCAGCTCTCGTGATGATGATTTCTGAGGGGAAATCCAATGGCGGCGAGCCTGCTGAAGTATGCTGGAGGAGAAGAGCGGCGTCTGAGCTTTGCTTACCAGGAATGGATTGGTATCCAGAAAAGGACCTGAGCCAACATCTCCATCTGATGATATGGCTTCAGTGGCATTTTTCGTATCTCTGGCATGTCCTACACTGACATTCTCAAAGTCTATTCCATTTACGTCTGTCCTCCTAAGGCCATCTAGATTTAACTGCATAGTGTGACAATTGTGTGCACACTCTGAAGATATATGTGTTTAAATTCCCATTCAGTGACCTTTTCCTGGGCCCTGCTTTGTCTACAAATCTGTCCACATCAGTCTGTTCTCTAGGGTCTTGCACTGCCTTTGCAGCAAGTCCATTCAGTCCCGTCAGTATCATGCAAGATTTTTTGTGAAGTTCTGTCAGGACTGATAGAATTTTCCACACCCAATCTGCCATTCTTTCTCTGGTTTTCTACAACCTTGTTGGAATTGCTGAAGTCTTGTCTGTCATGTCCTCTTTTCTCTTGACTCTCCCTACCTTCCCGAACACTGTTCACAGTGCTGTATGTCTTGAATGTCTGTCTGGATGCTCTCAAATTGGAGCGAGTCTTAGGTCTGTGAGCATCAATTTTTGGATCAGCTGGATCTTGGGGCAATGGCAGCACTACACCATTCCTAGTTGTCATCCTAATCTCTCTCTTTTGTTCGGGATGGAAGCTGGCAATGTACCAGCTGTGCATGCCAGTGAAGACTTGGAGTAATCGCACTGAGCCAGAGGTGATTCTGGGCAACACGTAGATAATCTATGATGATTAAGCGGAGACTCTTTGTGCGACTTACATCTGCTTAGTTTTAAAGAACATGCTGGGGAATGGGGACAAGGCCGTACATTATTAGAAATGGGGGAGAGACAAGATGATGTGCCTGGAGGCTGAGGGAAGACGGACAGTGCTGGACGTACCGTGAGAGAAGCTAACTCTAAGCTTCCCAAACTGGAGGTAGATGCTGGGGAATGTGAACAACGTCTGACTGCACCAAAGGGCAGTCTCTGTGGTGAGCAAAGAGATCTATTCCGCACACAGTACAAGGCACAGCACGCCATACTTCTGCTGTTCTCTTCATCAGAGGATGACACAGTCATGACAGAGAAGCTGTCATCCAATGGACTACTCCTGGTGCTCCTGGCTGAAGACAGAATTCCTGACATAGGTGGTATGTCTATCTTCAAAGGGGTCTTAACATCGGCCAGCATCCAACGATCACGTCTTGCTGGACTCTTAAAACCAGCATCATTATCCCAAGAGACAGGAGACACAGGCATGCCATTGCCTGATGTGCGTTTTCCTTCCACTTTCTTCCTCTGATGGTGGTAACTGTTAGGTGCCTGCCAGTGTTGGCCCTGTACGCTCTGGGCAGGCCACTCGACCTTTGACACAACTGAGGTTCAGAAGCTGTTTTACTGTCTTTATGCTTCACACTGGATTTTTTTTGATAAAAATTCTTACACAAAGCAATGAGAGGACTACGGGAGAAGACAGACCTGTCTCTTGCAGATGGTTGGTGCGTCCAAAGATACACTTCTTCTTCTGTCAGCCGTTTCAAGGGCACAGAGACCTTGTTAAGAGACGGCTTCCATTTGTGTAAAGTCTTCACAGACAAGCGCTTCACTATCACACTGCTCTTCTTGATGCAACCAAGGAGCCTTCCTGCACCGCCAGTTCAGGCCTGTCCTCATCTTCTCCATGAACTCTAACTTGTGCGCACGGGTAAAGTTGTACTGGTGGTAGTGAGACTGCTGCCGCATGCGCTTACCTGTCAGTTTAAATGTGACTGGGTAGCTCAACTGACGAGTGCGTAAACGATCTTGATATTTGTCTTTGATAGGGGTCCGACAGAACTGTTCCGAGTCCAAAATGACCGGCACATGACCTTCCAGGGTCATGTGCCTAAGGACTCTCTGGCCCAGTCCTGAGGTCACATCAATAGAGAAAAGTGACTTTTTTGTGCAGTTTGGGTTCATCAGAGTCATCTGTACCAGAATCTGAACTCTCCTCGCCACTCTCAGAGTGGTCCTCCTTGCTCTTGTCTTCCTGTCGGCTGGACTGACGTAGGTAGGACAGGCGACGACGACTAGATGCTCCTTGACTACCACTACCCCCACCCCCACTGCTGCTGCTGCAGTCACGGCTTAGCAAAGAAATCAGCAGTTTGGGTGTGCGAGGTGTGGCTGGGGAAATGGGAGTCTTTGGCTCCTCCAGGTCGATGGTCTCACACTCCGTGTTGCGACGGCGAGCTTGCCGAATCTTCCTGGCTCGATGCACAGGCACCAGGTCCAGGGCAGAGACAAAGGTGCGGAAAGACACAGGACAGCTGGTAGAGGAAGAGGAGGAGGAGGAGGCCACTGGATTGGAAGACGTGCACCCCAGATGAGGTAGTGTCATCAGAAGCAATGGTTTGAGAGCAGTAGGACTGGGAGCATCTGAAGGGGGTGGAGAGGATGGTACTGACAGTGCTATGGTTCCCCCACGGCACTGTACCTGTAACAGACACATCAGGTCACGATCTTCTTGTCAAGACAACGTACCACTCAATCTATCCATATAAACTGTCTAAAACCACTGTATCCTTGAGAAAAAGTTGTGTCACAATATCTCCTGGCATATTGCACCTGTCCCAGACACGACATCCAAGACCTGCTGCTACCTGTAAGCAAAATGTTTTACTTCTTACATAAACAGGTTTATTAAGTGCTACAATCTGAAATTATGTACCATAAAACATGAATCTGTTTACACTAATACAGAAAAACAAAATAGGCAATTTGCTCTTTTTTTTTTTTTTTCAATTCTCGTGGAGACTGGCATGAAAAGAGTTATGAATATTACCCTTTATGGGGTCGTTTCTAATGAGCACTTGACAGAAACACTATAAGCAGACTACTGGTTGCCGACAGACATTTTGTCACATGATTTAAAACAGTTACTGTTCGTCACTGACTTGAGCTGACATCATCCACATTTCCATTTTACCAGTCATTCCAGTCACACAGACATTTGTCAATTTTGTTTTTTTTTGGCCACATCAAACTGACGAGACATTTGTATCTTTTAGTTAAAGCTCTCTTCTTTTAGAAGCTCATTTCTTGCTTTCATGTGGCTTCATCTGACCAACACACCATAAATTATGAACACACTTACTTCATTGTATTTGATAAGATGCTATCATTTCCGGGCTATTTACGTCCATTTCTATAAATCAGAAGAAAACATTGCATCTTGGATAGACACAATTTTATATCCGTTGTAATATTCAGATCAGACATCATTTATCTTTCATGACAGCAACAAGCAATAATAGTAGTATCTGATCAGACTTTCTGAAAATGTCCCACCGATCTACTACAACTTATATATCATTCAGTAGCATCTTTGTGAAGGGGATGGATGGCTTGAAGAACTATCTATCAACATTTTAAACTCTGTCTAGGTCTGTTATGCTAACACACATGTAATTCTGAGAAAAATGCAACACCAACATGTAGAATGCCCTTCTGGTTTCCTGTATCATCATCATAATCAGTCCCTTAACCCTAAGGATGTTGGAGCACCACTTGTACTAACACTGCTACAACCTCATGGGTCCTCCGTCGCTCTCTGGGAATCACCAGATGTCAGGCCGGCCCATTCTGAAATGTCATCTTGTCACCTCTTTGTCTACCCCTTCCATGTCCTGGTATAACGCCCTGAAAGATGGTTTCTGATGGCTGGTTGTGGCATAATGAAATGCAAAAATATCATGGAAATTACACTAAAATTTATAAGGGCAAACTGATCTGCTTTGATGAGCTTAAAGCTCAGAGGTGAAGTGCAATAAGTTTGACACTTCCAGTGATTTAACTTGGCTAACATACAGGGTAAAGTCTAAGGTCTCCACCACTCTCCCAGAAACATCATTTGGCAGCTGTGACTCACCTGGTGCTTCTGTAATACATCCCTGGAGGAGAACTCCGGTTACACAGACAGCACAGGTGGAAGGCTGGGCAGGGAATTCCATCTGTTGGGCAATACCATATTATTTCAGGTCCAAAGGTCACTTCAACAGCTTCTGGGTCTTTCCACTCCCAAGCCCATAAACATTCATCAAACTGCATCATGTAATCAACAGTAATAACAATATGCATGTTCACGTACGCGCACATGCGCACACACAACCTTGACGGAACTCTTTACAAATCTCATCCCATGTATACAATCACTTTTACATCAGGATCAGAGTTAAAATGTAAAACTTGGAGAAGACTACTACAGACATTTACAAATAATAATATCAATCCGATCTGTCATATTCTCTGCACATGATACACAAGTATAGCCATTAGAAAAATTCATACGTAACACATACACACACATTCTCTGTACATAAAACACAAGCATACCCATTCAAAAATTAATGCGTAACACACACACACACACACACACACACACACACAGAGTGAGATGGAGAACAAAGAGTTATGACACATCAAAGCAATAAAAAGATTTCTTACTGATCTGTACTAAACCATCACTGAAAAAACACGAAGTAGTATAGTAGTATGCACAACAAAGTAATAACCATTTATTTTGTGTAGCATATGTCTGAAATTTCATATTGATTACTTGATGTTACTGATTAGGGATGACTTTACCTGTTCAATTCCAAGCTGCCATTATACCATTTTCATGATTACAGCACAACTTCCAGTAATGACCACAAGAATATCCTTAAAAGTTATTGAAGGTTTTTTTTTTGTTTTTGTTTTGTTTTGTTTTAAACAAGAAAGAATAATGCAACGCAATCAACTGATCTGTTTTCTTACCATGTAGCATCTGGTTTGTACTAGACATCCCACAGGTCTGAAAAGGTAAAAAACACGTCCTACAATATGCACTGTCTAAAGTGCACACTACACATCATCAGCAACCTATGAAAAGTATACAACTAGCTTGCCACTCTAACATCTCAACAACAATCATCTTCACGTTTCTACTGTTCACGACTTGAAAACATACACTTACATGGGTTTACTAGAATTAATTCAGAAAGATTCAGAAAACACTGTACCTACCTGAATTAAACTGATAAGAATAGTCAAAACAGAAGATTGGTTTCAATTAACAATGCCTGGAAAAAGAGCAAAGACAGAATCACAGTGCCGCAAAATGAAAGAATAAACTTTTTAAAAAAATTAAAAATTTAAAAAAAAAAAAAAAAAAAAAAAAAGGGAAATCTTATAAAGAGCAATACAAGAGAGAGAAAGAGAAAATTTGTTGCGAGTACGCGCCAAGCACATCAGTGTGTGGGTGTGTTCATCTAAATCTGCCTCAGCACATACCATGAGGAAAGACAGACTAAAGGATTGACGAGGTATCCACACACACATAAAAATTAGGAGATGAAGACCAACATGTAAATGAACCCTACCACTAGTACCAGTGACAAATAAACTGAAAATGTATACTTTAGAGGCAAAGGAAAAAGGCTGTACAGAGCAAAAACCTATTTGTAGCTAATTTCCAATTCATGAGCAGTCCATAACCTCGGAACAGTCTGAAATTTCAACAATCCTTTCACCACACTAACTCTGAAGGCGGCTTTTGTAAGTATACCAAGCTGGATATTTTTCCTGCTCTTGGCAAAATAAACCAGTTTTCAATGTCTTACAGCTTGCCAGCTGTCATGCTCCACACACCTTCAGAGGCTGGCTACAGGATCGACTGGGAGGATTACTGTTAAGCCAGTCCAGGACACGTGGCTGGGTGGGTACCCTTGGCTGGGCAGCTGTCACTTTGCTACAGTGTTTTGTCAGGTGATTGTAACACTTGTTCACCAAATTACGTAGACTTGTAGGATTGGCAACCTGAGAGAACAAAAGAAAAATACTTATGCTAAAAACAACAGGAGAAAAAAAAAACATGCTGGAGTATACAGTCGCAGCAAAAGTATTACAAAAAAATTTTTTTTTTAAGAGCAGCCAGCGTATCACATATCCCTCAACAAAAGGCTAACCCACAATATTTATCTACAAAATACAGTGCTTCCACTAAGCACAAACTATATATCAATGACAAAGCAAATAAATGTTCTACTCCCAACAAATCTTTTTATGCAAATCACAACTGTAAATTTTACAGGTAATAAAGTTGCTTCTACCCTGCTGATGTCTAGCTGCTCCCAAAACACAATAGCTATAACAGTCCTACTACCTAACCATCAACAACAGACACACAATTATTAAACAGAATAAAATTCACAGAGACAAGAAAAATGGAAAACACAAAAAACAACCTGTCACACTTGCAACTGCCAGCAACAAAATATAACTTACCAGAATTCACAGTATTAGTCTTCACAGTATTCTTCTCACACATGTTTCTCTCTCTCTCTCTCTCTCTCTCTCTCTCTCTCTCTCTCTCTCTCTCTCTCTCTCTCTCTCTCTCTGTGTGTGTGTGTGTGTGTGTGTGTGTGTGTGTGTGTGTGTGTGTGTGTGTGTGTGTGTGTGTGTGTGTGTGTGTGTGTGTGTGTGTCTTTCAATATCACAGTATTGTCTTAATGTTGGTAAGGTAACGTGATGCTGCTTACAGCCCAGCCAACCACAAAGGGTCATATCAGGGCTGTCACCAGGTTAAAATCAACTCACAAATCATCAACAACAACACACAACAACAAAAAAAACCTTTCACATATCTCTTTAAAATACATCTTCTAAAAACGCACTAGAAACTTCATTAAAAATCTTTCTTCTGTAAAATCTTAAATCAGATGAAAAATGTTAATCTCTTTCAGAAACTCAAAAATCACGTCAGGCGGGACATCTCTGAACAGGGTTTTCATGGACTGTAAAGTGTTTATGTCTCACATTGTGCAAGTCCCCCAACACTCTAAAAGAATATGTTTCACAGTGAGTGGAACATGACATGGAATACACCACCACAGAGCCTCTTCACCTTTTAAGAGATAAGAATGTGTATAGAACGAGTGGCCTGAGTGCAAGTGGCACAGGACCATTTCCACTTTACGACCGCCTCTGAAAACGTGGTAAAAACTCATTGAAGTTTGGACGGATTTTAAATAGTTTATCCACCTGCAAGGTCCATTCCTCTTGCCAGAGGTCTTTGACATGGGCCTGTGTTTTGGGTTTCAGGTCAGTGTGAGGAACAGACAACCTGCTCAACTTTTCCCTTGTGGCATCCTTGGCAAGCTGGTCAACCCTCTCATTGCCTCGAACACCCACATGGCTGGGAACCCAAGCAAACACTATGATGTGTCCATTTGATTTTAGGGACATGTACAGTTAAAAAATTTTCTGCAGCTGAGGGTGCTTGAGATTACGGCCGGCAATGGCCTCCAAAGCAGAAAGGGAGTCTGATAGAATAAGGAAATCTTTATGTTTCGATTTGGAGATCATCTGAAGTGCCAGGAGGCTGTCAGCTCAGCAGTGTAGATGGAGCTGTCGGTGGGAATGTGTACGGTACATCTCTGAGGGGGAATCTACTGCACAAAACACAGCAGAGGCAACTCCCTCCTCAGATTTGGAACCGTCAGTGAAAATTCTTTTAAAAGATGGAAACTTGGAACAAAGTTCAGCAAAAAGGGACTTGTATGCCAAGGATCTTAAAATGTTGAATGAGTTTTGAAGCAGTAGACTGATTCACAGAACTTGTACGGACACAATATCTGCAGGCAAGACATTCACGCACACATCTGTACAAATGTTTCACTTCAATACCTTGACTGCCCTGTGGAGATTGTGCAGGGTCCAGGGAATAGTGGAGTGGGGCCACCAGTCAGGCCTCTTGTCACTGCTCCCTCTTGCAATTTAGCTACCAGCTTTGGCAGCACAACCCTTAGCTCTGCCTGTGAACCGTCACACAGAACATTACCAAACTCCCACTTATATCTTTTACCCCCCCCCCCCCCCCTTTCTCTCTCTCTTTCTCCTCTCTCTCTCTTTACTCTCACTAACAAACTCATATAAAGATATTTTATATCAAGAAGTATATATAAACCATAAAAATAAATGTATCAAAACATGGGTTGATAGATATCAAGCTATTCTGATGGCAGTTATTTCTGAGAAAACCAGTCTTACTGACCCAAGTTACTTCCTCAATGAGAAAATCTGGTAACTCTTGATGGTTGTATGATTGGGTCCAGACAGTGAGAGAAAGATTCTTTTTTTATTGGGGGATCAGATCTCATCTTTTCAAAGGTAATTCTCAATACAGTGTGACAGACACTGGGTCCCCTGTGACAGGCACTGAATATACACTGTTGACATATACTGGATACATTGTTACAGACACTGGATATATTCTGACCAACACAGAACATGCTCTGACAGACACTGGATATATTGTGACATAAACTAAAGAAACTGCAGCAGACAATGGTTAACAGTGACAGACACTGGTTTTATTGTGACAGACACCGGGTATATTGTAAGACACTGGATACACCATGACAGACACTTTATCTATTGCAACAGACACTGGATATACTGCGACAGACACCTGATACACCTCAACAATGTATCTTCTAACAGACGCTGGGCACACTGTGACATACAATAGTTACACCCTGACGGACACTGTACATAATGTAACAGACACCACATGACAGACACTGAATATACTGCAACAGAAACTAAATACACTCCAACAGACACTGGATATATTGTGCCAAGACACTGGTTTTTTTTTGGGACAGTGGATATACTACCTGACACCAGATACACTGATAAACCCTGGATATGGCACTGGATATACTGTGACAGGCACCAGATGTACTTGGACACTGTCTATATTGCGACAGAGACTGTAATTATTACGACAGTGGAAATGTTGTGACACTATTGACTGCGATACTGGACATATAGTGACAAACACTATCAACTGCAAGAGACACTGGATATACTGCAAAAGACATTGGGTACATCCCAACAGACACCGGATATACTGTTACAGGCATTGGATGTACTTAGACACTGTATACATTGTAGCACACACTGTACTTATTTACAACAGACAGTGGAAACATCTCGACACTGTATTTACTGTGACACTGGATGTACTGTGACAGACACTATATTTATTGCAACAGACATTAAATATACTACAAAAGACATTGGATACATCCCAACAGACACTGGATACATTTTAACAATGGATATTCTGTGACAGACACTGGATATATTGTAATGGACACTGGATATACTGTGAAACACTGGACTGACTGTGCTATATATTACTAGTTTTATATATTGCAAACACTGGACTTATTGTAAACATTGGATATACTGCCACAGACAATGGATATATTGTGACAGGCACTGTATAAACTGTGACAGATACCAGATAAACTGCAACAGACACTGGATGCACTGTGACAGAGGGCTGATATATTGTGACAAGACACTAGATACACTGTGACACACTGGATACACTGTGGCAGTCACTGGAAGTACCATGAGACACTGGATATACTGTGAGAAACTATACTGTACAACACTAAATGTACTATGGCAGTCACTGGATGTACTGAAAGAGACTGGTAATATAGTGACCGATACTCGATACATTGTGTTAACAGACACTGAATATACTGCGGCACACACTGGTTATCATGCTAGACACCAGACATACTGTGGTAAATATTGGATGTGTTGCCAGACACTGGATATATTGTGACAGACACTGGATAAACTGCAATAGACACTAGATATAACACGAGACACTGGCTATATTGTGACAGACACTATAAAGTGCGAAAGACACCAGATACATTGTGACAGACACTGAATATACTCTGACAGTCACTGGATGTACCGTGAGACACTGCATTTATTCACACACACTGTATATATTGCACAACACTGAATATACTGTAGCAGTCACTGTATGTACTGTCAGACACTGGAAATATTGTGACAGACACTGGATATAGTGTGCAACACTGGACAGTATCACTGTGACAGACACTGAATATACTGCGACACACACCAGTTATCATATTACTATTACTGTATTAGACACTGAATACACTGGGACAGCCAGTGGGTAAACTGCAACAGACATTGGATATCCTGTGACAAACACTTGATAAATTGTGACAGCCACTGAATAAACTATGACAGAGTCTACATATATATACTGCAACAGACACTGAACATACTATGACAGTGGATATATTGCAACAGACACTGGATATACTGTGACAGACACCGAATAAACAGCACAGACAATGAATGTACTGCTAAAGATGCTACACACTGCGACAGACACTAGATAAACTGCGACACACACTGGATATACTGCGACAGACACCCGACATGCTGCAATACACTGGATACATTGCGACAGATATTGGATACACATGACAGGCCTTGGATATACTGTGAAAGACACTGGACAGATTGTGACAAACACTGCATACAATGACAAACACTGGGTATTTTGCGACAGTCTGCATATATTGCTAAAAGACATTACATACAGAGTGACAGACACTGGATATATTGCGACAGATACGGGATATACTACCATACTGGTTATACTGCGACAGACACTGTATATACTGTGAAAAACACATGGGTACTGTGACAGATACTGGCTATATTGTTACAGACACTGGATATACTGTTCCTGACACTGGATATATTGTGACACAAACTGAATACACTAACAAACACTGGGTATATTGTGACAGTCTGCATATACTGCCAAAGACATTGCATACACTGTAAGACACTGAAAATATTGTGACAGGCACGGGATATACTCCAACACACACTGGTTATACTGCGACAGACACTGTATATACTGTGACAAACACTCAATACACTGGGTATATTGCGACAGTCTGCATATACTGCTAAAGACATTGCATACACTGTGACAGACACTGGATGTATTGTGACAAACACTGAATATACTGTGACGGACACTAGATATAGTGCGACAGACACTGGATATATTGTCACAGACACTGGACATACTCTGATACTGTGACAGACACTGGATACACTGTGACAAGCACTAGATTCACTTGATGGACACCACACATACTCCAAGACTGACACGAGACATACTGCAAGATACTGAATATACTGCAACAAATAATGGATATATCGCAACAGATAATATACTACAACAGGGACTGGATGTACTGAAATAAACACCGAGATATATTGTGACTGACAATGTTCTGCACAGACACTGAATATACTGTGACAGACGTAATTTTGTATTAACTGCACAATAGGCACTGGATATTGTAACAGACACTGCATATTTTGCCGAAGACAATGGATATACCATAACAGACTGGGATATACTGTGACAAAACCTAGATATACTGCGACAGCACTGGATATTTTGTGAGACACTGGATGTGTTGTGAGAAACACTGATGTATTGTGACAGCTACTGGATATATGATGACAGACACTGGATATTATGCGACAGACACTGCTTACCCTAAGACATATACCAGATCTACTCCGAAAAGACACTGGATTAACTGTGAGTCAATACTGATTTGCTGCGAGTGGCAATGCATAGTATGGACTGTAAAGGCTCCTGACTGCCCCACACAAGCTGACACTTGTATTGGGCATGTGGTGAATGCTTCAACCAGTCCCTCAGAAAAGGGCAATACTTCAAACAATTGCTTTGAAATATCAATCTTTCAAATAACTGCTGTGAAATATTAATCAGCATCGTTCTGACCACCCAGGATAACTGTTACAACAGCCAAAGATTTTCACCATTTTGACTTACTGTTTATGACAGCATCAGAACATAAGTGACTGTAGGAGCCAAATGATTTCTGCCAATCAGACACACAGATTCTAAAGTTTTGCCATTTGCTAACAAATTGGCAGACAAAGCCTACTGATGGGCATATGGTTTTTGCCTATGGCAAGTAAAACCTCTGTCAACTTCTACTTGCTCCTTGGGTAGGCCAGAAAAAATTTCCTGCCCATCTCTGGATGTATGCGACACTATCAACACAATATTCAATAAATCATCACAACTGAATCGTCACAAGTTCAAAGCGAAATATTTTCATGTTTTGATTACACTAGATCATTTAGTACTTGATTACAACAAATAAGCTAGAATGTCATAAAGTGCAATCAGGAAAAAATTCCATCAAAGTTCCAAGACCAATAATAGAATGGTCCACAAAGGCATAAAAACAGTTCAGGTCAGTAAAGAAACGCAAAACTATTCTTTTTTTTTTTAAAGAGACTAACAACACTTTTTTTTTTAAGAGACACTAAAGTAACAAGATTTGAACTGAGACACTAAAGTAACAAGATTTGAACTGTCAGTCTTCTTTAGACAGGACAAGAAAAACAATGAATGTAATTAAGAACTGGACACAAAAAAAAAAAAAAAAAAGGCAGGCAAACAGTTGTCAGTCATTATGGACATGACTTCGCAAGGATTAAAAGAAGGCTCTACAGTGTAACTATTACACCCTTCACTGACAGCATATGTGAACCCATGAATTCATCATTGAACAGAACCTCTTCTTGACATCAGACTAGTAGAATCCACTTTCATCTCCTATGTAAGAACCATCCATAGATCCCAGCTGGTTGTACATCTATGGATGGTTCTTAGATGTATACAGAACACTAACTTAACTCTAGAGCATCTCACCACCACGGGAAAACCTCATAATCCAACGGACTCCAAAAGAGTCAAGTGAAGGGCAAAAGAGGAAAATGGAACAAATATCTTTTTAAAAAGCCACACAGAACAAAAAAGAAATCAGTAAATGGAATTTTAAAAAAAAAAAAATCATGCCAATGCCTGTGGATCCAACAAAGAATTTTAAAAAAAGAACTTCCCAGATGTATATGACAATAAAGGTAGCAGTCAGATTGAAAAGATGAAGTTCAAATCTTTATTCAAGAGCCAAACCAAGAGCCTTCTCAAATTCATACTCCAAAAATGTCACGTTCTGCACCTGCACACATTAGATCATGAAAAAAACAAACATAAAAATTTCTGAGAAAAACAGGTAACAAAAGTAATTTATGACATGGTACCTTGACCACTGATGACTAAAGTAAATAAAACAAGGCGATGGTGGGAGTGCCAGGCATTTCCACTGATTCTTTTTTTTTTTTTTGCTCTTAAACTTAAAATATAGATATAGTTAGAGATTCATATTTTTGTTACACCAGATTACAACAAAATAAACAGCCAACTTAAAATCGCTGTCAGGAAAACATTGTTCCCAGACCAAAGACTGGAGAATAGTCCCATAAAGACAAACAGCACCTGTCAATAGAGAAACCACACTTCTTTTTTTTTTAAGTCAGAGTTCCTGAAAAGAAGTTACATACACAGAACTTCCCAAAGACAAGAATGCCATTGTTACAGAAAAGCCTTTGCATCACCACAAGTCCAAGTTAGGCAGAAGTCAAATGCTGCAGAAGTAGTTGTCTTTCAATCCTTTTATCAATACTTTCATGGCACTTCCCTTCCTCACTGAGCATTCATGTCAATACTGGGTTGGATATAAGTACACAAACACCACCCACTTAAAAATCAGCAAAAATTTCAAAGAACGGGTGTCTGGAACTACGCCCACAATCACAAACAATGGACAAAATCTTTACAGTGCCAGATTCAGATTTTAAAAAACACACACTTACAAGTGGTCAGCAATCAAGGAATTCCATTCACATAAATTGTAGCTTCTTTCAATTAAGTATCTGGTCAATCTTTCCAAAATACAAATCTTCTGTTTCACTTTTATGGAGATTCTGCCCATTGTAACAGAACTTTGTGGGAACATGGAAGCTGTCCCAGGATGAATCCATTCAAGTTTGGTATGGATCTGCCGTGTGGATCCCAATCAAAGGCCAGATCAATATCTAGTTTCTCCCCAGTGCCCGTTTACTTCTTCTGGACAAGTCTGAATCAATGTCAAGTTCTTACAATTATCAAGTCAGAATCAATGCAGGTATATATTACAATGTGTCTTAGGACCCAATCTACACATTAAGTCAGTCCTGCAGTTTTGTAAAAAAGCAATGCAGTCCACAAGAACATAAACCTAAACACAGCTGTACGCACAAGATTCCACATCACAACTTTTTCCTTACAAACAGAAAAAAGAGGAGGATGAGAAACAAGCGTAAACAACAAACAGAAAAAAAAAAGAGGGAGAGAAATGAGGGTAAAAAAAAACAAACAAGCAAGAAAGAATGCTACTGCATTAATTCAAAATTCCATCATGTCAGCAGAAAGCTGGAAGCGAATGCATTTACAACTAACAATGCCCAAAAAACAAGACCAACCTCTGACATTTCAGCTATGCGTAGTGGAGACAATGACGTGACAGCATGGGGAACTGACACAGGATCTGGCCTTTCACCCGATATTAATGATCCCTGCTTCTCCAGCTTCTGCAATCATATTAATCAACAAATGAATGATCTATCCTCCTTTTTTTCAAGCTATTACTGATATAAAGTGGCATATAACACACAGAACATTCGGAAACACAAAAAAAAGGACATTGGCAGGGGTATCATCAAGTCTTGGTCCTGATAATTAATGGATGTACTGTTACACTATCCTCTGGCTGCAAGGCACTTCAGACCATAGAACACCCTGCTATACCTCTGCCAGCACTTGCGAGCACTGCTGCAAGCTTCTTGCATCAATTATAAAGGCTGCTGGGTAAATCAGTCCTACAAAAAAAATCACAAAGCTGTTAATCCCAACTTAAAACTTCTAATCAAGGGACAATTACAGTTTTCCCTGTAACTAGTATAAGGCACAACCAGACGTACTTGCACAGATTTTCCAGCTCAACTCAGATTTTCACACTGAAAGTACCTGGGAAGCACATGTTTCTTTTGCTCAGCTTTTTTTTTTCCCCAACTCTGTTGGATGTGGCAAGTTAAGAATTTGTCAAAAGATACAGAGACTCCTACTGGGAAAAAGTAAAAATCCCTGAGTATCTATTAGGGTTAGAGGTCATGCCCACCCCATATCCCCACCGAAAAATATCTGAAATTGCCATCAAAAATGGTGCAGTCTGGTGTACATTTTAAAGAAAGTGCATCAATATGACGAAGTGAACACAATGCCTATCCAGCTAAAAAGTTTATCACTGAATTGTCCACTTCACATTTCAGCCATGACCATGACCAGGACTATTTGTTTTCAACATCCTTTATCAATCTCTTCAATCGTCGTCACCTCTTCATTTTTATCCATGAGATTGTTTCAAAAAAATTGTACTTCTGTTTGATTTCCACTTTTTATTTTCCCCAATATCTGCAAATTCCCTGAGAAGTGGGAGCCCCAAGTTTTGCAGATGAAAGTGGTCAAATACATCCACTTCAGAGATGCGGTCCATGAGATTTCTCTATTTCCAATTAGAGTCTTCACATCAATCATGGGAAAACCTATCACAGTTTTATTAAACCTTGAGCTCTTGTCCACAAAAACTTGCTGGAGGCAGGACTCAAACTCTCAATTCCTTGAAGAGATGGAATTTTTCAGAATCAACAAAGGTGGTGGCATGGGATCAGCTGCTATTTTAGTCAATGTTTTGTCAAAGAGATCGACAAAATAGTGAAAGTGCCAACACTTATACTATCAGCAAGGCTATCCGTATGAAAAAATCTTGCATATACATCTTTTTCATCTTTCGGAAGAGTCATATGCTGTGGGAATGGATGGCTTCAAGTCATGCATGCTGATGCATCTGATTCTTCAAAGTTTTGCACCTAGCTATCTTATTTAAGTCAAAGTAGCGTACCAGCGACAACGAACTGTTACAGTTAAAAAGTTACGATTCCAAGTATGATGCAAGGTCAGTGTAAGTGTTGCAAACTCTGAAAAGGTGGTTGACAAAGTCTTACAGTAGCAAGCTTTGGTCACAAAGTTCTGTTTTAAGAAGCCCAATTCCAATCTTTCATTCTTTCCCTGGAGAACCGTCCGTCTTCAACAAAGAAAGAAAGACAGGAGGATACTTATAAATTGGATTTTGTTTCCTTCTGATATTTTTTTCTTTTAAAGCAGCTCAGTAAATGTTTACACTGATACAGTCTGTGAGTACTGTGTAGCAAAATGAATATGTTGGTGGGGCACTAATGTACTATAAAGAATTCATTCAAATCTAGAACATGGCATTCCATTATGAGAAGAGTCCAGATACAAATGACACATTTCCTTAGTCATCTTCCTCTTCCCCATCTTATTGTTCATTCCAGTTACCAAGCCTTAGATTCAGATTTCTTGTTATGGTGCTGTCTACAGTCCACAGTAAGTCAAGTCAAGTCAAGTCAAGTAAACTTTATTATCTCAGTTTGAGAAATTAATTTTGTGGTCACACACATTCACAGCAAATAAACAATAATTTAGCCACATTACCCATTTTCTCACATATGACATACATTCATATAGAGGAATTTGGATTTCAATTAAACATCTTCTCAGTTCATAAAATCAATGGACAGGGGAATAAAACTTTGTTTAAATCTGACACTTCTGCATTTAACCGATCGATATCTTCGTCCTGACTGAAGAAGGTCATACTGATTTGCA
>JADBJO010001183.1:245000-255000 GCA_016801955.1 Conus betulinus
TCACATCAGCAGGAGGAAATCAGCCATCAAGTTCTTCTGTCCGTTTGTCTGTGAAAAGTGTCTGTGTTCTTGTGACTCGTGTTAGTTCTAAAACTGCCTAAGTGCTCTTGTGAAAAGGCTACAACTACTGACAATTTTGCTGTAATAGCAACCATTGATAACAATCATGCCTCAGAAAATCAAAGACACCAGGTCAACTGAGCCATTTCCCGACTTCTGGGACATGTGGAAGCTGAAAACCCATGTTTATTACTCAGATACATTTGACCAGTTATCCCACATGCCCCCCCCCCCCCCCCCCCCCCCCCCCCCCCACACAGAATCAATTTCATGAGCATGGGAAGGGGAAGAAAGAACAGCTATTGATAGGTGACGAGGGTTGTTTTAAGACATGCCTTGAAGGAAGACAGTTTGAACTATGCTAAGTTATTAGGAGTTCATTCCTAGAAACCAGACCCTGAAAAGAAAAGAACGATCACCATAGGTTTTAGTTCGAAATCAAGGAATTTTGAGCATAGTGTTGTCGGTAGAAGAAACACAACTGTCTGGACGGAACAGAGATGAAAGAGAGATCAGAAAGGTAGGAAGGAGCTAAGCCATTCAAACATAATTCATGTCAACATCTTTTGTTTAATTCATGTTGCTAATACAGCCCAGCTGGCCACAGAGGGCCATGAAAATCTAAAAATATATGGGCCATCGGGAACTGACAGTCGCAATAATATTACTTTAAAACGTTCTCTGGACTGAAATTTGGAATACATTACTTTTTTTTTTTAATCTTAAAAAAAAAAAAAAACATCTAAGGTAACAGATCAGCATCTATAATGTGAAATAAAAACATGTATATCTGAACTTCAAGGATTTATCATAAAAGATCAGAAAGCCTAGACAGGCTATTCACGATACTACAACTTACTGAGTGGCAAAAAAAGGGGACAAAATCAAGATCTCGTCAGATAGTCAGATATGCACATGTAAACAATTCATTTGACAAATTCTTTTTCTACAGCAGACCACACACAGCACAGTTACAATGATCTTAAAGTCACGGCATGCAATAGCTATCAGTTTTTCATGTTCACGTTTTCATATATAATGTCCATGTTAAACCTCTCAAATGCACACCATGCAAAATCTAAAAAAAACAACTGCTGCACACTCAACAAAGACTCAAAAATTAATGTTAACAAAAAAGGAACAAAATGTACAACAACAAAATGATTACAACACTTATACTTTTCCTGAGCACTTCTCAGATAACATACTGGGGCAATGAAGTGCTGTGTTCAGTTTCTGGCTAGTGGTGGACCTATAATTACATTTTTTTCTTTTTTCTTTCTTTCTTTTTTTTTTTTTTTTTTTTGGGGGGGGGGGGGGGGGGGGGGGGGGTTGTCTGTCTGTTTTTCTTTTTAGAAATAATGTATCTTTGCAGTTGTACAAAACTAGTGACATGTATTATTTTGGTAATGCTTCTATATGTTTTGTGAAACGTTTTATCTGTCTATACCAAAAAGCATGATACTCTCTGATGTTAACATGAGTACTGTTAACATGAGTACTGTTTTAAATTACCTGAGAACAATGGATTAATGAATAGAATAAAAGTATACACCAATCGTTTTTAGTCGTTTTTTTTTTCTGTAGCACATCTGACTTGATATTATGGTCATTTTCATGTCTAGATCCTCTATTCTGTAATAGCAGTACCTCATTTTCCTGTGAAATATTTTTCCTTGAGTGCTACCTGTGTGTGTGTGTGTGTGTGTGTGTGTGTGTGTGTGTGAATGAAATGATGTTGTATTAGACTTAGATCTATTACGCTTAGATCTATTTGTAGATCTAACTGTTGCCTGGTCAGATCAGTCATTCCTGTTCATCATTTTTTAAACAAAATATTAAATAAACAGTAAAACTCTATCAGACATATCTCACAGGAGCATGACACAATGTTATGTGGTAGGCAATATGCATGTTTGGGGTAACAGTCACATTAGTGACCCAATCCATCAATCGATCCCACCAACTGTCGGATTTCGGAGTCAAATGCCAAGGCGTTGAAGAAATAAACTATGATCCGGCTTGCTTTGCACTTTAAAGTCTTCTGCTGCCTGTATTAAAGCCCAACTGGCTCCCATCTTAACCTCTTTCTTTTCATGCTGTTCAGGACCTTTAAAAATGTACGCACCCACGTGTCTGAATTTCTGCACCAAGCACGCTGAGCAAGGCTTACGGACGATAAATAGGTTTAGAGCAGAAGAAAGGATGCCGAACGATGGACACCTGATTGGAAACATGATCATGTTGCCATTTCTCGTACACGACAAAAACGAAGAAATTTTACCAAAAAATCCATATCAACTCACCATATTTGCTTCGAAGCGCAAAGAGGCTTTTTCAGACGCAGCAAAAATCGATCAGACTCAAGTAATCACATTTTACTGTCGGTCTGCGGTCTGCATGGATCCCTGCTGCCAGAGCAATATGGCCGCCGCGCTGACCTCAACATCCGGGTTTCGAAAACTTATGAACTTACTTTGAATGGACCAGCGTGAAATAAGTTCTATGAGAAAGTTTGGTTTCGTTGGAAACAAGATGTGAATGAATACAACAAGTGTATCGGCCTCTATATTATTGATTCGGCATTTGTTACGTTCAACCTGATTAAACTTTTTTAGAAACTTGTTTGGCGCAACTCAAGACTTTGGCGCGTTACGGCGGTGATCTCGTGGCCAATCAAATATACTCTTATAAATATATTTTTAATGCGTAAATTAGCGTATGTCAGAGTACGGCAGTTACGCTAGAGGATATGATGCCGCTGTTCGGCCCTATGAATCCTAGGTCTGCCGATCACCTGGGGATGTTGTCTGGCGGCTTGAGCCATGATGGCTATAAACTGACGGCACGCAGCGCACTGCATGCACAACCATGGCCTGTTCATGGGCACTGCCAGTAGGTTTAGGCCTATGGGGAGGAGACTCACTTGGGAGTTCAAAGTGTAAATCGTGAGCGCAAAGCATCAAAGATTGCAAAGAGTTGTTGCTTTAGAAGTTTTTTTTTTGGGGGGGGGGGGGGTTGTCAGCGAGGGAGGAGGAGGAAGGGCACCACCCTTCACCCCCTCCCGGGCCCATCCCGTCCCTCACTATCAGGGAATCAGTCAGATGATGCGCTGCCAAATCGGGGCCGGGCCTGACCGTTGCCTTTTGGCCTGACTCTCCGCGATCTGGCGATTAGATCCAGTGCCGCTGTAATAGACACCGGCTGTCACGGTCAATGTGTGGAACCTTGTAATGAATCCTTATCGAGGGAGGTGCACATGCACACACAGTACCCTGGCCCTGGTCACGGTCCAACCTTTACCAAAGTTTTGCAAGTCTCGGTAACTGATTAGCCCGTATAAGTCGAGGCTGTGTCCGTCGGTCCAAGTCAGACCAAGGCCTACTACTTTGGAAAAAAAAAAAATTGAAGTAGTGACTGCTGTACTCGTTACAAATTGGTAAAAGGAAAAGACGGTAAAAAGAGTACCTGGAGAGGGGAGAGGGGTTCAGTTTTGATATCAACAGGACCGTCAATTGTACGCACGTTACGTGCCGATGACTCGGTGCATCCGATGTTGTTACGCCGGCAAATGCCAGGCTACAGACAAAGATCAAAAGTTGCACTGATGACCGGCCAAGGCAGTTTGTGATTTCACAGTGGCATTCGGTGTCGCGGCCATAGACAAGGAGAGGCAATAGACAATAACAGTGCAGTTCAGCGGAGTGTATGTTGCTGCTCAGTTTGAGGGTCTGCCATGGCTGGGTCTGAAGTGGTTTCACGCACGGGAGCACCTCTCCAGCGAGCGAAAGTGGAAAATGGGCTGTGACTTCGGGTCTGCCTGGTCGACCGACACAGGGCCTAAGCAAAGTTGCGGCTAACAGCCGCAGCCTCATGGTTTTAGTGAATTCTGAAACGGCAGGCAATAACCCTGCTGAGCGTTTCTTAGATCAGGACAAAATCGTGTGGCAAATTGGCTCTGTGGCATAGGTGAATCATCTTGAGAGAGAGAGAGAGAGAGAGAGAGAGAGAGAGAGAGAGAGAGAGAGAGAGAGAGACTAGACAGGTAGACAGAAAGAGAAACTGAATTGTAATACATAATACATTCGTTGGAGAGCCACTTCAGCGACAGCACCATCAAAGACCATTGGTGAATCGGTCCTGCTGCACAGTGTAGAGATGAGATCAACGTCCTATCGGCTTGAGTCCTTTCAGGACACGGTGTCCCCAGACCGAAGTCTGCAGTTTTGGTGGCAGGATGTCTGGTCGTTGGCCGGAGTCTTGGGCCTGGTTCCGGACGGGGGCTGTCCTATCCTGATCTAGTTTTCATCCCAGACTGGAGTCTGGGTCCTCTTCTTTCTGCCTGCCTGCCAAACTGGTGTCCCACATTTGGTTTCTGGTTCCATGCGAATTGATGTCCACTTTGTGTTGGTCGACCGACCGTGGGCGTCGGTACTCTCCACTTTCCCTCTTTCCTCAACCCGCCCCTCAAAAGGCCTGTTTTTAAGGGCTACCAGGCAGCCGTCTTCATGCTCAGGTGGCGATGGTCCTATGCCACGTGAGGCCGCCTCAAAGGAGGAGCAGGACGGACGTCGCTAGAGCGCTGCACGATTCCCTTCTATGGTCCTTCCATCACGCCGACCCGAAAATAAGATTTGCCGGGCCACAGTTATCGAATTCAGTCAGCCTTCCTTTGCCGACCGGCCCAGGTTGCAGGAGCCGTCTCCTGGCAACACAGGCTGGACACGCCGCCACCCCCAGTGGCTGGAAGGTTGACTGCGCCGCCTGACGTTGACCTTTCACATCAACGTCCTTCGGAAGAGATCTTCCAACTCTCTCTCGGCACTCCTCGCTATGCCATCTCGCAGTGAGTATGTGTACGACGTCGACGACGACGACCATTGCACACTTTTTGAGTCACTTTGATAGCATTTAGTAGATCCTACTTTGATTTACCGTACGCATAACACTCCATGAACTTTACTCACCCCACCCCCCCCCCCCCCCCCCCCCCCCCCCCCCCCCCCCCCATACGGTTTCCATGGCCGCGGAGCTTACTTTTTGCTTGCCGCGGCATCTTTTAACCGGAAACTGGTTTTCTCTTCTGTGGGCATTGTCACACGGAAGTCTGTCTTTCGTACCAAAATGAGCACGCAACACTGCGCTTCATACTGTTTCCCTTCTGGCATATGATTAGTGTAATACTTGCCGCTCTAAAATGTATGGGCCTTGTCAGAACGAGTGTGTTTTTACTAGAAACGATGTCGTGTGATATTCTACCCATTTTTTTCAGCTTGTTAATTAATCTGCATGGCCGTTGAACTTTGCCAGGATCGTCAAGGAAAGTTAGGCTCGTGCTTGTGAGAGTTCCACCTTGGACATTGTGACTGTAGCCAGATTGAAGACGTACTCCAGTGATATGGGAGGCACGACTTTGACACCGGATCCACAAAAGCTACCATAAAGGTACACTGACACAATGGCCTCGTAAGTAAGCATATAAAATGTCTTGACATAACAACACTTTAACACAATTTATAGTACCATTTAAGCTATCTGGACATAACAGTACATTGACAGATAATAGCCTGGTACATGACATATAAGATGTTTGGTTCTAATAAAACATTATACAATGACTTAGTACACTGACATACAAGCTGTCTAGGCATAATAGTACGTTAGCACAATCTCCTATTCTGTGCGCAGATGAGTATTTGTGCATGACAGAATTTTAACAGTCGGCTGGTACGTTGACGTATACCATGTCTGGGCATAACAGAAAGGAAACGCAGTGGTCTGTTTATGTACACAAACGTGACGTCTGAGCATAATAGTATGTAAACACATTGGTCTGGTACGTGGATGTGTATGATGTCTGGTCACAGAGCGTTAACACAACAGTCAGGAATGGTATCACACACGGAATGGTATCACACATGCCTTTCAGTAACATGTAACATAATAACAGTACAGCATGTGAGCGCAGTCACGAGACACTAACCGTATATACATAAAGTTTTCAGATAACCCCTTCGAAAACTTTACATGATGCGCTTTCCTGTCACGTGACTGCGCGCGCATACTGAACTATCGCCAAGTTTTCAGATAAACTCTTTGTCTGGTGCTGACAGGCTCACTGAACACAAAGTTCCTGGTTAGATGTTGGTAAGTTTTGAATCATTGAGGCTTGCCCTAGACATAAAAATGGCCATTTTTATTTCCCATCATTGCGCGGACTTTGAGAGAAACTGCTTAGAGAAAACACTTTGTAAGGGCACATAATTCCGGATATGGAAGCATACTAGCGTCGAAAGGCGACAATAGCTCTTTTTCTCGGGAAATCAGCTGTTATCCAGCGAGAAAATGGCGAAGAGAGCAAAAACAGTCAATGACGAGAGAATCACTACTATTTTCCTTGGGATTACGATTGTGTCCCCTCTTTTCATGAGGACAATGACTGTTCTCCCTGTTTTCTCTCAATATCACGATTGTTTTTTCCCCCACAGTGCTTTCCTTGAGATGATATTTCATATCCTTGTTTTCCTTAGGTAGTATTTCGAGACAAACGTCGTTGACTGGAAAAACGGCCATGACAGGCACGTGGAAAACAGCTGCGATTGTCAAGATTGATATTTCCCTTAAGGATACTACCTATTCCCCTCTCCCTCCCAACACCCACACACACACACACACACACACACACACACACACACACACACACGGGAGGGGGGGGGGGGGGGCAGAGGCGGAAAGGGGAAAGAGTTCGGGGAGGAGAGAGGTTGGGGTCGAGTGAGGGGTGGGTGGCCGGAATAGCTCAGTTAGTAGAGCACCGGACTCGTGATCCTGGATTGCGGGTTCGAATTTCGGTACAGGGGGATTTTTCCCTCGGAGTTAACATTGGTTCTGACTCCATTCCCTCTACAGTCCTTCGAATGAGACTATAAGCCGAGGTTCCGTATGTGAACGCACGCACAACATCTTGCACACACGTAAAATCCCATCGCCAACTTTCGGAAGAGAAGGCCAGTTTGGCCGTTGGTATGGATGACACGTTACATATAGCATGCACCTTCCCCGAAGATGGAGTATGGCTGCCTTGAAATGGCGGAATAAAAAAACGGTCATGCACACAAAACTCCACTGCCTGTCTATACAGCAGTGTCCGCAGAGTATGAGCCTGCGTACGCAGAAAGAAAGAAAGAAAGAAGAGTGAGGGAGACGGAGGAGTCTTTTTTTTTTCTTTCCACGCGCGCACGCACGCGTGCTCGTGTGTGTGTGTGTGTGTGGGGGGGGGGGGGGGGGGAGGAGGGAAGGCGCGTGCGTGCGTATGTGCGCGCGCGCTTGTGTGCGCGCGCGCGCTTGAAGGGGGGGGGGGGGGGGGGGTGTGGGGGGCGTGCACGGATACGCTTGTGTGTGTGAGTGAGTGAGTGGAGTGAGGTGTGTGTGTGTGTGCGTGCGTGCGTGCGTGCGCGTGCGTGCGTGCGTGCGTACGTGTGTGTGTGTGTGTGTGTGTGTGTGTGTGCGTGCGACTACACCCATACCATACCGTTGCAGCATTGAAATTATGTGCGAACTTAACGAAAATCTTTTTGCACGATTCAAGATATTTTCACCTATGACCGCTTTTGGGGACATGGATGATACATACAATGTTTTTAGATGTTTCGACAGGCTGAACATAAGAAGCCAACACGTGAAAGGGAAACGCTAGATGAAAAGACAATGACAATAGTTTATGTACATTTTCCGTGCACGATAAATGTAGCTAGACTGAGCTGAACATTTTTCAGTTTTCCTTTTCAACGATAACTGAATAATGCAAACATTAAAAACAAACATGTTTCTTCTTTTTTTTTTTTTTTTTTTTAACAATGGACAGAAGTGTATTCCACAAACTTCATACCCTTTAACCTTGGACATTCCGTGAGAAAAATAATTTCACTCTAATCTCTCTAATGACGTTCAAGTTACGATCTGTACATACCGTGTCCTTTCTAGGAATATCATTTTTTTTTTTTTTTTCTAAATGATTCAAGTTTCACTCTGTACTTCCTGCATCAAAATTTACTTTGGAAATCATTTCACTCTGTACGTAAATAATATTGGGCATGCATTTGAGGTCTCTTTCTCTACCAAAAACAGACACTGCAATATTGCACTCGTTTGGAGACTCCACACACACCCACCTACCACACCCCACCCCACCACACCCCATTAATGAAAAAGTTCTGAGATTTTTCAGAGACATTTCAGAGACACTACACAGGAAGTCTTTGCTTATAAATTACTGGGACTACGAAAACAGTTTGTGCACTTAAACTGAGTCAGAAGAGATGATGTACGAAACAGTTTGTGCACTTAAACTGAGTCAGAAGAGATGATGTTTCAGTGATTTTGCATAAATAGAGTGAGAGAGAGCGACAGAGAGAGAGAGTGAGAGAGAGAGAGAGGGGGGGGGGGGGGCGGACAGACAGACAGACAGTACTCTGCAAGCAGGTTAAACCAACGTGCAGTTACTTAAAACTTTGGTCCATTCCCAACTATAGAGTATTACTTTTCATCCCCCCCCCCCCCCCCCTTTCACTCTAATTCTACATTTCACTCGACTAGTGAACTCGCAAACGGTGGTATTCAACAGAAATGTCTTTGTTAGTCGACGGCAGCACTGGGAATCAATGTTTTAATCACTGCTGTGTCACAGGAGAAAAAAAAAGGGAGATGAATTAATGACAATCTGTTAACAAGAGTTTGAGGAAGCAAGCGCGCATCTGTCAATATACGCGTGGTTTGTAAAGCTTACATTGATTTTCGCTGAAGATCTCTCTCTCTCTCTCTCTCTCTCTCTCTCTCTCTCTCTCTCTCTCTCTCTCTCTCTCTCTCTCTCTCTCTCTCTCTCACACACACACACACACACACACACACACACACACACACACACACACACACACACACACACACACACACACACACACACATACACAACTTATTGATTCAAACAACTAACAGTACGTGATTATTATAGTACACTATTCATCCTAGGCGTATACAGTTAGCACAGGCCTACAACGATACACGCCCGAATTTCCTGCGGCGTCATTCCGCGGCGACAAGCGTATGTGAACAAATCACGATTGAAATTTGAAATTAACCGTCTTGAATCCAAAATACTTCCATGTACACTGACAAAATGCTTCCCTGCCCACCAACAAAACACTGCCGCTGATGTTACGCACTGACAAAACACTACCCTGCGCGTGGACGAAACTATCCTACCTGCTGATTATCATTATCCTACACGATGACAAAACACTTCCCTGCACGTTGACAACACACTGCACTGCATACCGACAAAACACTGCCCTACTCGCTGACAAAACACTACCTTCCTTGCTAACAAAACCTGTGCCCTGTTCGTTGAAAAAAAAAAACAGCACCCTGAACGCTGACAACACACTGCCCTGCATGCTGACAACACACTGCCCTGCATGCTGACAACACACTGCCCTGCACGCTGACAACACATTGCCCTGCACGCTGACAACACATTGCCCTGCATGCTGACAAAACACTGCCCTGCATGCTGACAACACATTGCCCTGCATGCTGACAACACACTGCCTGCCCTGCATGCTGACAACACATTGCCCTGCATGCTGACAAAACACTGCCCTGCATGCTGACAACACACTGCCCTGCATGCTGACAACACATTGCCCTGCATGCTGACAACACACTGCCCTGCATGCTGACAACACATTGCCCTGTATGCTGACAAAACACTGCCCTGCATGCTGACAACACATTGCTCTGCATGCTGACAACACATTGCCCTGCATGCTGACAACACATTGCCCTGCATGCTGACAACACATTGCCCTGCACGCTGACAACACATTGCCCTGCATGCTGACAAAACACTGCCCTGCATGCTGACAACACACTGCCCTGCATGCTGACA
>JADBJO010001183.1:260000-267500 GCA_016801955.1 Conus betulinus
GCGTCCTATCAGAGGAGATACTGCACTACATGTGGGGACTTCGGTGGGATTCTGTGGTGCCTGTTCTGACCCAAGACACGCAGGAATGCTTTGTACTGACGACAATAATTCTGTAATCGTGAATCTAGAGTGTGTGACCATCCCGCCGCTCAGGAGGATGCAGTACAGTCCATCCAACCACAGTTTCCGTGATGCTGAAGGCAAGGAGGACTATTACCTAAACAAACTCTTCACGGGTATAGATACACAAATCAAATCGTAATAGAGCTTCATCTCGACAGCGGGGCAATAAGAGACTGTAGCATATGACTTAGAATTTGTAGACAGTTGCGCAATGGAGAGAGAGAGAGAGAGAGAGAGAGAGAGAGAGAGAGAGACAGACAGACAGACAGACAGACAGACAGACAGACAGACAGACAGAGACAGACAGAGACAGAGAGACAGCGACATAGAGAGACAGACAGACAGACAGAGAGAGAGAGAGAGAGAGAGAGAGAGAGAGAGAGAGAGAGAGAGAGAGAGAGAGAGAGAGCAGCAGCAGCAACCCAAATGGGGACGCAGGCTGTGCACTTAAGCCATTCCCCGCATTTTTCACAGGTTTTGCGTCCGGTGATCTCTAAATGTCATCTCAGGGATACTGTCTGTAAGAACAAACTTGGAAAATAAAACTTACGTAAAGAGACATTCCGTTGCTCTCAGGTTACCTTGCCAACAGACAGACGGACATGGAAAAGAACCTAGTGAAAATAAAAATAATAAAAAAAAAAAATGCTCCGCAGTGCCTCCAATACCGTGCAGATAATAGCCTCTGAGAAAGTTGTGGGAAGTAGTTTAAGTACAATATATCGCTGTCCATAATCGTTATAAAACCGTTCTTCGCCGAGCATTATAACACATAGACAGTAAATATTTCAGGGTCTTTGTCCTTTTACGATTAATGCACACCCCACAACTTTCAAGTGTGGTGAGCTGTCGTTGCAGCCAGCAGAACTAATGACCATGCATTGACACCTCTATCGGTAGAGCCCGTCATTGCAGAAGAAATAATGACCACGAAACTATGCCTTTGTCGATAGGCTAAGCAGAACTGATCACTATGAATTAACGGTTGTGTGAACAGGCCACATGACTGCAGCAGAACTAATAGCCATAAATTGGCCTTCCTGTCTGTATGCCCCCTTGTTGCAGCAGAGCTAATGACCATGAATCACGTTTCTGTCAGCGTGTCCCT
The DNA here is from genome assembly GCA_016801955.1 of Conus betulinus. Classification (NCBI taxonomy): domain Eukaryota; kingdom Metazoa; phylum Mollusca; class Gastropoda; order Neogastropoda; family Conidae; genus Conus; species Conus betulinus. Next base: position 261,232 of record JADBJO010001183.1, read on the forward strand.
ATTGTTGCAGCAGAGCTAATGACCATGAATCACGTTTCTGTCAGCGTGTCCCTATTGTTGCAGCAGAGCTAATGACCATGACTCACGTTTCTGTCAGCGTGTCCCTATTGTTGCAGCAGAGCTAATGACCATGAACTCACGTTTCTGTCAGCGTGTCCCTATTGTTGCAGCAGAGCTAATGACCATGAACTCACGTTTCTGTCAGTGTGTCCCTATTGTTGCAGCAGAGCTAATGACCATGAATCACGTTTCTGTCAGCGTGTCCCTATTGTTGCAGCAGAGCTAATGACCATGAACTCACGTTTCTGTCAGCGCGTGTCCCTATTGTTGCAGCAGAGCTAATGACCATGAACTCACGTTTCTGTCAGTGTGTCCTATTGTTGCAGCAGAGCTAATGACCATGAAACTCACGTTTCTGTCAGTGTGTCCCTATTGTTGCAGCAGAGCTAATGATCATGAACTCACGTTTCTGTCAGCGTGTCCCTATTGTTGCAGCAGAGCTAATGACCATGAATCACGTTTCTGTCAGCGTGTCCCTATTGTTGCAGCAGAGCTAGTGACCCATGAACTCACGTTTCTGTCAGTGTGTCCCTATTGTTGCAGCAGAGCTAATGATCATGAACTCACGTTTCTGTCAGTGTGTCCCTATTGTTGCAACAGAGCTAATGACCATGAAATCACGTTTCTGTCAGTACGCTCCTTTGCTGCAGCAGACCTAATGACCATGAAATCACGTTTCTGTCAGAAAGCCCCTTTGTTGCAGCAGAGCTAATGACCATGAACTCACGTGTCTTCCAGTACACCCCTTTGTGTTGCAGCAGACCTAATGACCATGAAATCACGTTTCTGTCAGTATGCCCCTTTGTTGCAGCAGACCTAATGACCATGAAATCACGTTTCTGTCAGTATGCGCCTATTACTGCAGTAGAGCTAACAACCAAGAATTCACGTTCTGTCAGTGTGTCCCTATTGTTGCAGCAGAGCTAATGACCAAAAATTCACGCTTCTGTCTGTATGTCCCTATTGTTGCAGCAGAGCTAATGACAGTGAATCCACGTTTCTGTCAGTATGTCTCTGTTATTGCAGCTTAGCTATTGACCATGAATTCAGGTGTCTGTCAGTGTGTCCATATGTTACAGCAGCGCTAATGACCAAGAATTCACGTTTCTGTCAGTATGTCTCTATAGTTGTAGCAGAGCTAACGCCCATGAATTCAAGTTTCTGTCAGTGTGTCTTTATGTTGCAGCAAAACTAATGACCATGAATTTACCTTCCCGTCAGTACGCCCTTGTAGTTGTAGCGAATACAGTGACTATTCATGCTTCTTAAAGCAGGTCCCTATTGTTGCAGCAGATACAAAGACCATTCACGCTTCTGTCGGCTAGCCCCCATTGTTGCATATACACGTTTCTGTGAACAGGTCCCTTTTGTTGCTGCAGATACAGTGACTATTCACGCTATTGTAAGCAGATCCCTACATTGTAGCAGGTACTGTGACTATTCACGCTTCTGTAAGCAGGTCCCTATTGTTGCAGCAGATACGGTGACTGTTCGCGCGATTGTAAGGAGATCCTCATTATTGCAGCAGCAGATACAGTGACAATTCACGCTTCTGTCAACAGGCCCCGGTTGCAGCAAATACAGTGACTTTTCACGCACTGTGAGCTGGTCCCTACTGTTCCTAACAGATAAAGACACTGTTCACGCTGCTGTCGGCTAGCCCCTGCTCTGTGCTGCAGCAGCAGATACAGTGACCATTCACGGCTCTGTCAGCAGCAAGCCTCTATTGTTGCAGCAGATACAGTGACCATTCACGGCTCTGTCAGCAGCAAGCCCCTATTGTTGCAGCAGATACAGTGACCATTCACGGCTCTGTCAGCAGCAAGCCTCTATTGTTGCAGCAGATACAGTGACCATTCACGGCTCTGTCAGCAGCAAGCCTCTATTGTTGCAGCAGATACAGTGACCATTCACGGCTCTGTCAGCAGCAAGCCTCTATTGTTGCAGCAGATACAGTGACCATTCAAGGCTCTGTATGCAGCAAGCCTCTCATTGCAGCAGATACAGTGACTATTCACGCTTCTGTCAGCAGCCTCTGAATTCACGCCTGTCCATAGGCCCCAGAACAGAACCAATAATCATGAATGCACGCTCCTCGTGAATAGATGCCAAAGAGAACAGCAGATAAAGTACACTGTCAGTATTTGTTAAAATAGATGCACCAACAATACTAGCTGAGTGATGCCATTTGTCTAAGGGTGGAGCTTCACAAAGAATTACTAAGACCCTTACACTTTGCAGTCATGTTGGTTCAGATGGAGGGTGGCGTCTACCATCATTTAAAGGCAACTGAATGACGTAAAACGGTTAATGCTTGACGGAAGACTCCAATCTTGTCACCTAACGTATGTGGACAAAAACTGTGCGACCCAGGAACATCCATGGTGAATGGAATATGAAAGTTGTCTCATGGTGAATGAAAGATGGAAACTGTCCCATGGTGAACGGAAGATGGAAAATGTCCCATGGTAAATGGAAGATGAAAGTTGTCCCATGGTGAATGGAAGATAGAAATTGTCCCATAGTGAATCGAAGGATGGAAACTGTCCCATGATGAATGGAAGGATGGAAATGTCCCATGGTGAATGGAAGGAAAGAAATTGTCGCATAGTGGATGGAAGGATGGAAATTGTCCCTTGATGAATGGAAGGATAGAAATGTCCCATGGTGAATGGAAAGATGGAAATTGTCGCATGGTGGATGGAAGGATGGAAATTGTCCCATGGTGAATGGAAGGATGGAAATGTCCCATGGTGAATGGAAGGATGGAAATTGTCGCATGGTGGATGGAAGGATGGAAATTGCCCCATGGTGAATGCAAGATGGAAATTGCCCCATGGTGAATGCAAGATGGAAATTGTCCCATGGTAAATGCAAGATGGAATTGTTCCACGCTGAGTGAAAGATGGAAATTGTCCCGCGACGAATCGAGGGGTGGAAACAACATTGGATAAAAGCTTTTGTTCCTATATTGATCGAAGGTAGGCCGTCTACCAATTACTTTTGTGTTCAGTCAATACTCAAGCGCACCTTTTTACAGAGATTACACACAAAAGGGCAACTCTTTGCAGAGCCATCTCACGTTACATTACATAATTATAACCTGACTGAGAAGCTAGATGGGAGGGGGGGGGGGGGGGTGGAGAGGTGGAACGCGCGTGCAGTGCACACTCCTGATCAACAGCGCTGTGGCAGGCAACAGCAGCCACCGTGACACGCCAACAAAGCTGTGGTGGAACAATGTTATTCGCGGCGTTCACCACTAGCACTGTGCTTTGGTGCGCCACGCACAACTGCCAGCAGTGTTGGCGGGAGTGTGCACGCAGAAAAGGGCTGATCGACGGCTCAGTGTTGTGTCTGTCTCGTGTGACAAGTGCGGCTGCAGCAGCCCGGCGACCACCATACCAGGCCTGCAGCCGAAGTAAAGCTTCTGCACGCGGGCTTGGACCACAGCCAGCAGCTTTGTCGCCAGGCAACTGTCAGAGCCTTAGCTCGCGGGGCAATAAATTTGGCTTGCCGGTGACACGGAAAAAAAGATCCTGGAAGGAATGAGGAGGGTATCAACCGCGCGGAAATTTCTTGAGGAAAATACGCGCTCGTTCGTAAATAACGAAGTTCTAATATCAAGCGTCTGTCTGAACGGGCTGTGTTGTATAACGGAAAGCTATAAATCAAGCGCATTTTATAATTTGTAGTCTTTCTCCCCAAGGCTGTTTCAATGTGTGTGTGTGTGTGTGTGTGTGTGTGTGTGTGTGTTGTGTGTGTGTGTGTGTGTGCATGCACGCATGCTAATGAGTGTGCATGCACATGTGCGTGTGTATGTGTGTTTGCACATGAGTATGTGAAGTTCAGTGTGGAAAATGGGTCTGCAACTGTCCAATTATGATCAATCAAAATCAAATTAACAATGTTAAACTAATGATAATCAAGACTGCTTATCCTGAAGGTGAGTTGAACGCACTTTATAAAAATGACAAAGAAATTGTTCAGAAATAATCAAATAGCTAGACAGATGACAAACAGATGGAACTCCACCCCACCCCTTCCCCTCAGAGAAACAGTCAGACAGACAGACAGACAAACAGTGAAAGAGAGAGGAAACACATGCTCCCTCCCTCAATCTCTCCAAAGAAAAAGACATTTGCTTACTCTAAATGCACTCACACACACACACACACACACACACACACACACACACACACACACACACACAGCAGACAAACACGCAATGGCAAACACAGTGCGCGCGCGCACACACACACACACACACACACACACACACACACACACACACACACACACACACACAAGCATGCAAGCACATTCTCCAAACTTTGCTCAAATACACTCGCACACACAAGTTTGCACCATCAGGAAAAACATTTACAGCATGAACACAAGAAATGTTTTTCAAATAGTATGTAAAATGAGTTTGGCAACTGTCTAAATAATGGGTTTTCAGCGATGATTTGAAAGACAATGTGGAAGTAGACTGTCTTTGTAATGACTGAAGGGATTATTCCAAATGGATCATGGACTCTGGTAGGAGACAGAATAGGGATTTTATTCAAACCTGAGACAGAAAATGGTGAATGTGACAATGGGAAGAAGAACGGCCGGAAATCACGTGATGAGGCATAAAGAGAATGAATGTTACAGATGAATTTTGGTCGAATCTATAAACGAATAACAGTCAGCTTTTCTTATTCTTCTGAGCTCTAGATGTGCTTTCATGCATACATTTGTAATGTGCGCTTCAGAGCAGATGCAAATGGTGTTGAATCAAGTTTACTTTACAAGATTCTGTTTCTGGCCAAAAGCAAGAATGAAGGTCCATTTTGTGCCAATAATTACCACAAAAGTGCATACAACACTCCACCGTAGAATGGTTTGTAAGTGAATGACCGAAAGACCTCTTCCAAGAAAGTATGGAATTAGGCCTTAACAAGAGGAAAGAACACTGACTCTTCTGCCAGCCATTAAAAAAGGGGGGAAATCGTCACTGAAAAAAGAACATAAGCTGTTCAAGTAAAAAATCCACTTCAATCACTTAAAAACAAGCTGGTGTACACTTGCTGTCTCCGACTGTAAAGAAAATGCCCCTACTCCCAACAGCCCCGATGCTTTTATGAAAATTAAAACACCAGAATGAAAAGGTGCTCTGTGCTGTATTTCCTCTGCAATTAATGAAATCTAGAATCTTCCATTTACTCTAACTGAAGTCTTATCTACTCTTCAAACGTGTAATGAATCCTCTGCTGGCCTAGAAGAAATGCATTCCATTCTCTTTAAAACACCTTTTGGACATCTGCCTTCAAACTGTCCCGAAAGCCCCTGCAATATTCATGTCACATGTGCTTTTCTTTCTTCTGGAGGGAAGCCCTGATAATTTCTGTTAAAAGAAAAAAAAATCCAAAATCTCACAAATCCAGCAAACTACTGTCAAAAACGTTCATGAATGTTAGTTGTCTCTGCAAGTTTAGGGGAAAATGGTTAAATCTTTGACTGACGTGGACTACCTACTAGCCAAAAAAAACCTCTCTAATAAAACATCTGTCCACAGTTTTTTTTGACCATTTTGATTCGTTCTGAACCCCCATCTAAACTGCCTTTGTCAACAACCAGCACTTAGTAAGCAGTCATTAGTTATTGACTCTGAAATGCTTTATCATACAGCCTGTAAATACGGGCTGTTTGATCTTCATGGCTTTGGCTTCTTATACCACAATGATATATTAGAATAATACAAAGCAAAAATAGCAAAAAAGCAAGCAAGCAAGCAAACAAACAAACAAACAGAAGAAGAAGAGTGAGATGAGAAGAAAGAAAGAAACATTCTGACAGAATAATTTAACGTCTGTTTCCGTCACATTTTGATTTCTTTCAGCAGAATCTCAGTTAAAAGAACATTTGTAAACACAATTTTCAAAATGGCAAAAGAACACATTAGACATATATTATTGTAATACATGTGTACATGTGTTGTCTGCCACGCTTCATTACTTAGAGAACATGCACAGCCATTCAGCGCTGACAATTACATGCAAACTGGACCCAGCAACAAGCGTCGGAAATGGAATCAAGCCACACTCAAGGAACTGTGCAACCACCTTCGGGACCCTCGAGAATCATTTTCTGATCCCGCTATCCATGTGGAACAATCTGTCTGCCAGGCTATAACCAAAGACAGTTTTTATGAAAACAAAAGA
>JADBJO010001183.1:272500-337500 GCA_016801955.1 Conus betulinus
TCCTGTCTGACTGCAGCGTCTGTCTTGGCCTCCGTCCGCCATTACGCTATTGTGTTGTCAGTCGAAAATGGGACGACGAAAGGCACGAAAACAGTGTACTAAGGATATCAGTGTTTACAGGACAGCATTGAAGGTAAGTGAAACCAGTTACTTTGCTGTTTTACTTATCGTATGTTTGCGAAAATATGTGTTTTAATCGTGAAAGTATGTATTAATCGTTGCATATGCTGGTGAAATCAAGTGCATGCTGTGGGTCGAAGAAAGGGAGCATTTATTATGCGCGATCCACCGAAGGATGAACACCAAATCAACTCAAAGATAAACTGTAGGAGGTACATGGAGACCGGCTCCTGTGAAACGGACATGCAGGCCAATGATCCGTATTAACTTTTTATTGTGCAAGTAATGGAATATTTAATCTGTAGACTGGGGAATACATTTCCTGCTGGGCTTTGACCTATCAGACTTTGCGCAGGTCATCCTTTATGTCAGACATCACGTCAGTGTGACGCGAGACATGGTCATGTGACTTCCATAAATCGATTGGCCTTCAGGCATCAGGGCACTTGGTCGTTATTATCATGGGTATTAAAAGTTTAACACAAGATAAGCCTATTAGCTTTATTTTAATTCCACAGGTATGAAGGGGAGGGAGACAGAGACATAAGTAGAAAGACTGAGTTGAAATGGGTGTGCACTCTGTGTGTGTGTGTGTGTGTGTGTGTGTGTGTGTGTGTGTGTTGCATGCATCCACATCAATTAAGATTAATAATAGTCATATTTAAACCAATATCAGTGTTTCAGTTTCTGTTGCAAAAAGTTTGTTGTGTTGATTTGTGATCCATAAACTAATAGAAAAAAAGCTTGTAAGATTCATATTGCAGTCATATATTGTGAATTTGCAACTTGCTTTAAGGTTTTTATCCAAAAAGTGCTATTATACTGATAGGGAAAAAAGCTGATCCATGAATATATTGCAATCATAGGTTGTGAATTACAACTTGTTCTAATGTTTTATCCAAAAAGTGCTATTAGAATTTCATTGAAAATGAACATAGAAAAAAGCAAAACATAGTTTATTTGGAAACAAATGTAAGAGGAAGTTTCCACCCTTAAAAGTGATACATTCTTTCATCATATATTAGCAGATTTTTTTTTTTAAGAACATGCATGATACATGAATATATGTAGTTTGTGTTTGAAATGTGCATATAAGGTGTGGGTGTGTGTATGTGTCACTATGTGTGTACTTGTGCTTTGATATTTTCATGTAATTATTCATAATGATTATACTAGTAATAATTTTACATGAGGGACTGACTTTTTCTTCAACATATTTTGTTGAAAATAAGTTTGATTATTTTCTTTATGTTTGTTTTATGTTTGTATTTAATTTTGATGACAGAAAAAAGCATATACAGTGGTTTCTTTTCTTTCTGACTTTCTTTAATTTTTTTTTTTTTATGAATAAGCTACACAGTATGAAAGTGGAACATGAATAGGTAAGGAAGATGTCTTGTTATTATATGTATTATTTTTATTTTAGAGTGAATACAAATAAATATGATCTTTCAAATTGTGAGAAGTTGCCTGCATATCATTCAACTCAAGGCTGTATGGAAAAATGAGTCAACAGATTAATTTTGTCATCCTGTTCTTGTCATCACTGTAGATATTGTTATTTTTTTGTACCTTGTTTTTTTTTTGCATACCTTTTTTCCTTTAAAAACAGGCATTAAAAAACATGATAATATGAGGATAGATGCTATGTAGATTTAATAGTTGTCCAGTATGATCCATAACTATAATGTTTTTTTCATTCATTACATTTGGTGGAGAGAGAGTGTGTGTGTGTGTGTGTGTGTGTGTGTGTGTGTGTGTGTGTGTGTGTGTGCACATATGTGCACATGTTACTGTAAGGTGTTCTGTTTGTAAATTTATGTGAAAGATGGGGAAGGAGGTGGCTTTCTCATGTACATAATGTGGGATTTTGGAAAGATGGCCCTGTGGATTATACGGTCAAGTAGAATGTGTGAGAGGATTCTGGGTCCTTGGTTCGGGTCTGATATGGCCTGGGTTTATTTCCCCTTTTCAAATAGACTAAATTGGTGGCATGAGTGCTGGTCTTTCGATGAGACAATATATTGAATTTCTGTGCGTGGCATGCATTTGGACATGTAAAAGAAACTGCAGCGACATGGGAGTTTTTCATGTCAAAATTCTGAAGTAAAATCCACAGACAGGTTAATACAAAATTTACCAAGGTGGTGGGATGGGGCTGTGGGGGGATCTACATGCAGGAAGAAAAAGTGAATATGTGGGTGGGTGGTGCTGTACTAATGCAGTTCACTGTCCCCAGGGAAAGTAGTCAAAATTTTACCCAGAAGTTATGAATATATACATTAGATGGTGTTTGTGTAATATTTTCATTAATATATGTGGATATTTATCCACTCCTGACTTCCTTTTTCAGTCAGTCAGGTACCTGTGTAAGTTTTTATGCTGTTTGCATTAGATGATGATGACTTTCAAAATCAGGAACTGTGAAAAGTAATAATTTATCTTTTTGATACTGGGGGAAAAAAAAAAAAATTATGTTACCGTTACCAGATCATTATGGGGGGAAAAGTGAAATTAATAATTCAGTCAATATTGGAAAAAAAAAAAAAAACCCTATCTGTATGTGTGGGCTTTTCGGTTTTTTTTTTCTGAAAATGAAATTGACTGAAATTGAGTACATATTGCACATCCTAATGTGCACTGCAAGTGTCTGTGTTTCTCTGGCCTGGTCAGTGTATGTTGATATTGTTATGAATGGATACATAGGCTATAGTTCTCGTCTCAAGCCAAAATTGAACCCAGTTCAAATTCCATGACCGTATTTGCTTCTTTCAAGGTGATCTCAGTTTAGATTTCTTCTCCGTGTCCATGCTCGTGTGTGATTTTGTGTTGAAAGTTTAGGGTACCAAGAAGTTCATGGAGACATGCCAGGCTCTGTGGTGAAGGGGTTAGCATTGAAAACTCCAGGTTGGCAGATCATGGGTTTCATTCACGTCAGAGCCATGTATTTATGGGACTTTTCTGCCCCGACCGGCTCACACCCAGAGTTGAGTTTACAATGGGCTCATTGGGAAGACTGGGACTAACAGTTGAGTTTCATCCACATAATGGATGCATCTCTGAGAGTGTTGCTCATATTTCCTGACATACACTGCAGGTGTCTGCATCTCTCTAGCTAGTTGATGCCAAGATTTATTATAAAAGTAAGCATAGAGTATGGCCCTGTGATGCAGTCCCAGACAAGATGGAAACCTGTAGCATCATTTTAATCATCTTCATCCTCGTTGATCAGCATTTTTTAAAAAAAAGGTCTCCAGTTTTGTGGCCCTTCATGCCCTGTTCTCATGGTGACCCCAGTTTCAGTTGCCTCTTCACATCTATGGCCTTGGTTTGATTCTGTTAGGGTCCCAGATATTGACAAATCCATAGGGCCTGACGTTCGATGGACATTGTGGTGCCCCTCTGTGAGAGAGTTTACTCGTGTCTGCACCGCAACTATGCCATTATTATCATCTTCAGGCAGCTAAGCAGGCAGTGTCCTCCATCTGTTGGATCCAAACAGGCACAACTAAACACCACTGGAGTTAGTCAGCAGCAGTGCAGTACCTCCTCTGGTGGGTTGCCTCATGACAACTTGACATTGACTGCTCCATGTGGATAGCTGGTGCCAGGGCTGAGGTGAGATGGGCCAGGCTGTGGCTGTGGACAACTGATGAGGGAGTCGGAATGAGCAGTGTGGGTGCTATGCCACTTAGGTGGCAAAGATGATGGGACAGAAGAAAAAAGTTCATCAAGGCACGTTGACTGATTGGGTGCATATGGTGACATGATTGGGTGGACATGGTGACATGCTCTGGAGGATCAGTCATTCACACTGGCTCTGCTATCAAGCAATACTGTTTGTCAGTATGGGGCTTGGTAGGCAGCTTCCTGTGTCTGTCTGATCAGAACTGGCTGTATTGATTTGAAGTGACTTAGTAACACTGGCAGTGCAGTCTTTCGTTTTTTGGTTTTGCCTTGTGAAAATCAAGTACTGTATACTCCATGTTGCTGGAGCTTGAGCTGTGATATAATACATCTGGGTGTGGCTTAGGCTTGTCAATTGTCTTTTTTCAGCTGATTTCCTCTTTTTTTGCTTCTTGAAACCTTTAGAAAGCCATCTTCACACCTCATTTCTTTTTTTTATTATTCACCCTTGATTTTAGATCTGATCGAAAAATGTTTAAAAACGTATTTGAAAGTATCAAATGTTTAATTTTGTAACATGAAATAGGTGCTCTAGAACATATCCTTTTATTCCCCTACCATCCTGCACTCTTATGTACTGCAGGGTGTGTTTGTTTTTGTTGTTGTTGTTTAAATTTTCTGGAAGTTGGCATGCCTGCTGTGCACTGGGAGTCAGAATAAGCAGCATGGGAGTAATGCCACAAAGGCAACACAAGATGAGATTAGGACACACACACACACACACACACACACACACACACACACACACACACACTTTTTTAATGACCTGAGTTGACTTCAATGTGGTGACAGCCCCGATATGGCCCTTCGCGGTCGGCTGGGCTATAAGCAACATTACTTTCTCTCTCTGTCCCTCTCTCTCTGTCTCTGTCTCACACACACACACACACACACACACACACACACACACACACACACACACACACATATATATATATATATATATATATATATATATATATATATATATATATATATATATATATATATATATATATATATATATATATATATATATGCACACTCGCTCAGTGACTCCTTGGTATGAGTATACAGGGTCAGTTAAATAGGTATCAGCATTTGTGCTCATAACTTTAAATATTCTCAGACATTGACTAGAGTTTGATAAAAGGATCAAAACTTTTCAAAAATTAAAACTCAAATCATACCATTTGATCAGAGATAAAGATCACAGCTCAGACAATTTACACATGAAGGTAATTATCCATTTTGAGTGCAGATCATGAAAGTATACTGGAATAATTACTGACAATTTATTTTTCCATTTTGTTTTTGTTTTTGCTTTTATTCATTTCTGCCATCAAGGTTAACTAAGATAGAAATCCAGTCCACAGCAGCATATGTGTTACTTGTTAAGTTTGCGGCCATCTTACCACTAATACTGCTCAATACAAAGCAGATATCATGTACTAATTGACTTTTTTTTTTCTCCCATTATAGGAAATTCTTAGTTTGATTTCTTGCTTTTTTTTCTTTTGTTAACATTGGCAAATCTGATCTGATTTTCATGAAGACTAACACTGTAGCAGCAAGCTGCAATCCTGCTTTAAAACTAAGACTTTTTGCAGAAATTACTACATATTCTGATTGCATTCTGTACACAAAACAGAATAAAATGTGTGTGTGTGTGTGTCTTTTAAAAAGAAATTTTTTAAAGCTTATTAATTAGCCATGAAACCGTCAAACACCACCAGAAATCATATGTTCACACATGTACAGGAAATTGGTTACAAAACTCTGGGGGAGAATGGTAATGTATTTTAATTTTTGTTCTCTCTCCATCAGTTGATTTCTCTCTTAATGTCCCATTGGACCATAGTCTTCAAATTCAGTCCCTCCATCACATCAGTTTATGTGTTTTCATGATATTTTTTTGAGTGTTTGTCAAACAGAGAAAGTGGTACTTTGAGACAGTAAAGTACCCTTAATGCATTCTACTAGTCTTGCAATATTACATGAATGTGGCTAGCCTGATCATGATATACATCATGAATTATACATTTCAGAAACAAAACAGATGTCAGTAAAAAGAAAGTACCGTATTTGGGTTTTGTGGGACATCATGACCAAGAAGACTGACAAACAAGATAGGATAAGGATACATATATACATGTGTAAGTTGCATCAGTTAATTGAAGGCAGATAGGAATAGCTGCGTTTGTTGATGCACCATAAAAGAATTTGATTTTTAAGATACTTTAAACAATAGCAAATTTAAACAATAGCAAATGAAGATAAGGCAACTGCTTCTTGGTCTCTAAAAAAACAAACAGCCAGAATATAATGTTGGTGAATGTCTATTTGAAAAAAAAAGTCATGCACTTTTGAAAGAAAACAAAGAGGGAGTGTGGAACCTCATCACTGATGGGTTACTATAAATGTACAAAAGTTTAAAAATTCAAAAGCCAGAGAGATAATTTTTGATTTGCTGACTTAAAAATATTTGATTTTGGACAGAATTGAACCCAGAATTCCCTGGATATACATTAAGAAGACCAACACTTTTCAGCAGAGCTGGCTTAACTTTTACAAAGTTTATAATATAACTAACGATGAAAAAGGTCTCTATGGCCATCAAAGCATTTGCCTATTAAACTAATCTTACATCCAAAAGGAAATAAAATAAAGAAAGTGTATAGAAATTTATTTCATCACCACCCAAAAGATTATAATTACACAGAATTAGTTAATTAAGCAAACAAAAAGAGATCAAAGATCAATATGCATTGTCATATAATAGATGAGAGGATGCATCGAAAGTCATTAAACATCAGAAATGCAGTTCAGAAATACAACATCAGAATTACTAAAACGCATGAGTGACGAGAGTTTGGAGGAAGGACTTGGTGTGTTTTCTCCATTAGAGTTATATGTTAAAATTTTACCTCCACCCTCTCTCTTACTAGTTATGGCAGGAGTAACTTTCTGGTACTAGTCATTGAAAGAAATTTTCATTTTTTCTTGGGACTGTTAAAATTACTCAAGAATGGCTCAGGAATAATTTTCGTTAGGCTTGTACCCTTAAAGTACTTGAAGCTCAGAGAGACAGAATTTGAGAAAACATTCAATACTTACTGAACAACAAAGAACTGACACAAGTTACGTGCACTTTAACACATCAGCTTTACTTGTTTATACAGGGTAACTATTCAGATCAATTTCACAAATTCAGTTCAGGCTGATTTTTTGGTTCCCGCTATTTTATCATAAAGAGAGGGAAAGTTCTGGGTGAGTCGAGTTGGGGTTCACTTTGAATATCAGAACTTATCTGATGTCGGAGAGGATAGCACATCTCTCTCTAGTTGCTGGTGACTTTCTCTCTGTAGACCTGCTGATCAAGTGCTGGGCTGCAGTGCTTGTTCACTACCAGGCATGCCCAGAGTAGGTAGGAACCCAGGTTCTAAAACAAACAGAACCTGGTCTGTAGTTAAGTAGCTGAGAGTCTGGTTTGTCAAGTTCTCACACTTGCCCTCTGGCTTTCAGTAAATGTTTGAGATCTCAGCCAACAAAGGATTAGTCTAGCATACATACGTCTGCCATAATTATCAGTCTCCAGTTTCATTCAGAGGTTGGAGTGAAACAAGGGTAGGAGTCAGGAATGTAATGCTAACAATGGAAGTCACATAACTCTTCAGTGTCTTTCCTATACATTAAGTTGAAGTTACTTGGAATACACTTAGCCCAAGTACACATGTTGATTAAAGTCACATAGTACAAAGCATTCTAACACAACAGTATTCGTAAATCAACAGTTTTCACCTACTACCGGCATACAGTATTTCTGATCAGAATTTATTATTCAGTTATTATTTATGACAGTATTGAATACTGGCAAAAGTTAGATGGTTGACAAAGAATGTTAATCAGATTGTTAACAAAGAATCTTAACCAAACATCTTAATAATAGTTTTAATCAAGTTGTGGCAAACAAAATATTACAACAAAATACTCGTTCATCATCTGGATAGATGTCACCAAGTATTGGCATAAAGTTATACTGCTAAACCACATGGCATACATACAATCAATGAATAGTCTCAAAATTTAGACTTACGGTTTCAGCTTACAGTTCTTCTGGTGATAGGTGATTCTTAGACACAGGAAATTCAGGGGATATGGAGATGATCATTCTCTTTTCTGATTTACCTTTGTTGTCTTTCTTGATTCACTTATAGCTGATCAGTTTGATGGCCACTGGTAGAACAGTGCTTGTTCACAATGAGTTTCCCCTTTTCATACACTAAGCCACATAGTCTGTTTTCCGGTTCCAGTTGGCTTTGTGTCATTAAAGACAAAGAAAAGGGGTGGAGTGGGGGTCATTCCCCACCACTTACAGTGGGGGGAGACAGTATAGAAGATTTGAGAAGGTGCTTTTGTAGCATTTGCTTGAATTTAAAGCACCTTCCTCAGTATATGCCAATTGACAAAGGACAGTTTAACATAATTGCATCACGCGCAACCCCCTCCCCCCCCCAGCACCTAGTTGGGGAAGAAAGGAAAGGGAGCAAGGGTCCTTTGTCTTAACCCCAAGATGATCTCTGTGCATGAGATAAGCAAGAGGGAAGGAAAGGGGGGAAGGGAGATTGAGTGGGCGAGGGAGTACTTCCAAAGTGACGTCATCTTTTTCCATGTCATTGTTTCCAAAGCTTGGGCTGCGGGTGACTTGGAAAGGACTGCTGACTTGGAAAGGACTGGGTGACTTGGAAAGGACTGGGGGAAGTGTGAGAGGGTTGAGATGGGAAGGGGGGGGGGATGTGATGACAGAGAGTTGGCATAGATTTGAATTCTTGATTGCCTTTTGTGAGACAAGGGGAGAGAGAAAGAAAGAGAAAAGAGGAGTGAAGAGGAGGGCAGGGGGGGGGGGGGGGGGGGGGGGGGGGGGGGGGGGGGGGGGGGGGGGGGGGGGGGGGATTGGTGTCAAGTGACATGTGTCACAGTGTGTAGTGTGTAATGTGACAAAAGCAGAGGTGCAGACAGTATGATAAATTTTTTTTAAGGTCCTTTGGAAATGGCCTGGAACTTTTGTCCATCAGTCATTAACATAAAGAGGGAAATTATATTTGCTTTTATTATAATAGAGAGAGACAAACCAGGAGAATATTTGGAGATTTAAAATCACTGTTGAATGATATGACATTTAATTTACATGTATCAAAAATGGAATAGAAGACAATAACAATAAAACTAGTCCTAGAAGATAAGATTGGTCTACAAGATAGGTTTAATACCCAGTAATGTATTGAGGATAACATTAGAAAAATCTTTGACCATGTAAGCCAAAATTTTATGAGGGAGGTATTGTGTGTGTGTGTGTGTGTGTGTGTGTGTGTGTGTGTGTGTGTGTGTGTGTGTGTGTGTGTGTTACAAATCATATTTGAAACTAGTTAAGGATCAATAATCTTTATGTTACAGATTATTGGAGCAGGTGTTAATTAAGGATTGATATAAGATTTTTTTTAAGTGGAAAAAGAGGCTTTAAACTTTGGTAGATTGAATGGTTATGCTAAAGGAGAAAAAACAATGGGAAATTCATCAAGTGGATCCAGATAGAAGTGTTGAAAAAACTTTGCCATGGGGCAAGAGTTATTGTCAAGTGATTATAGAGCAAAATATTACAATTTCATGTAATATGATGTGTTGGAGGACTTTTGATGCTTTGAAAGACAAAACATTGTTTTACTACTATATGAAGAGACTGGATACTTCTTTATGACTCTAAATATCTGGAAAACTACCATACCAAAATGTGGAATATCAAAATTAACTGTTTGGCAACATATTAAAATTCTGTATCATGATACATACACCTTTGAACTTACGATGCTCATATAATATTTTACTTCTTACATAACTCAGTGTCAGAATACATATGGTAGACTTAGCTTCACTTCAAAGATATCGAAACTTTAACATGTTGTAAACAAATTGTGTATGCATAGTTGTGTCAGAGTTGAAAACTGTGACTTGCAGTGTTTCGGGGGTAATATCGGTTTAAGTGAATGAGGTCTGTTGCCCGAACATTGCTCAGGTCAGGTTTGTGGCGCTATTTAGCGGCACCTGAACCTTGCTTGACTGCAGGATTGAATGAATGAAGGCAAGTCTGTGGCTGTAAGGATGGCGAAAAGGTTGACTTAAACTTGCTTTGTGGCTGTTGTGGGGTGGTTTGACACAAGGGACTGGTTCATTTGTCCAGTGTGGTTCTAATTGCAGGGCTCTCTGTCACCTCAGACAGTGGCAGTGCCATGACTGCCGGGGCTTGTGTAATGGGTAGATTAAAAACTCTCTTTCTGCACCTGCCACACTCTCTAATTCACAGGTGATTTGTACTGTTTGTACATGGTTTTTGTATGTGTGTATGTATAAATGTGCTTCTGCACGCTTGCATGTATTTAGTCTGTTATCAGTGTGTGTGTGTGTGTGTTTTTCACCAGCGTGTTTTTGGTTTTGTTGTTTGCTTTTTTTGTACGTGTGCTATGTATCACTCCCCTGGAAACTGCGTAAAGTAACAGGTCTCCTGGCAGTTGGTGGCTTTGTCAGACACTCTGGTCATGACTAGAGTGCTGGTATCTGTATTCTGTGGGAATATTTGCTGCTTTGGCACATCTTTAGTCTCTTTCATCTTTCACATATACTTATGATTCTTTTCTTCACTGAAAGTGGCCTGTCTTCCAGTCTCTGCAAAGTCTTTGTTTAGCCTTCCAGTAGATGGTGGATTAATTTGTATAGCCAGAGACCAATTCAGTAGGAGCTCTCAGAGAATGGAGTGATAATCAGCTTGGTGTGCATGTGCGCTGTGATGTGTAGAGTAGTAAAAAGTGTGTGTGCCATTAGCGTTTGTCATGATGCACATTGCTGGAATTTTTGGTGTCTTGCATTCTGCAGTTATGAAGTTGGCACGAAATAAGTCATTTAAAGGATTGCTGGTGATGGAGTTGGGGCTTAGTGTGTGCATGCTTGCACACACATTCAAACATGAGCACTTGCTCACACGCGCACACACGCATACATGCACGCGTGCACACACACACACACCACCTACATATGCGCACACACAATCATTTAACATTCAGCTTATTTGTGTTCTGCAGCTGTGGTTATCACACAATAAATCAGCAGAGATTCTAAACTTCATGGATTGTCATATGATAAAACATTGGAAGTTTCATTGGCATATGTCATGAAATTGTGGCTAACCCCACACAAAAAGAAAAAAATATATCAGAAAATCTGCTGGAGTGTTTTCTTAGTTATTACTTGTTGCACAAAACATAATATAATAATAATGATAATGAATACTTATATAGCGCCTATTCTCGGCTGGAGACCAAGCTCTAAGCGCTTTACAATCCACACTTGTTTACACAACGGGCTGCCTACCTGGGTAGTGCCGACTGAAGAGCTGCCAGCTGGCGCTTCATTCAGTCGTTT
This sequence comes from Conus betulinus, assembly GCA_016801955.1. NCBI lineage: Eukaryota > Metazoa > Mollusca > Gastropoda > Neogastropoda > Conidae > Conus > Conus betulinus. The sequence goes on from JADBJO010001183.1 coordinate 283,757, forward strand.
CCCGTGTCATCCAGTCAATATCGTTCAATATTGTTCACTCGATTTCCTAACTTCCTTCATTCTTTCAATTTCTCATGCAGGGTGCATGTTATGTGTAACGTGTCATCCATACCAATGGCCAAACTGGCCTTCTCTTCCAAAAGTTGGTGATGGGATTTTACGTGTGTGCTAGATGTAATGCGTGCGTTCACACATGGAACCACGGTTTATAGTCTCATTCGAAGGACTGTATGGGGAATGGAGTCAGAACTAATGTTAGCTCCGAGGGAAAAATCCCCCTGTACTGAAAAGGCCCAGCGGAGGAGATTCGAACCCGCAACCCTTGGATTACAAGTCCGGTGCTCTACCAACTGAGCTATTCCAGCCCCATGTGAACATGTGAATTGTTCGATACTTGATATGCAGTGTGTTGTGCTGTTGTTGCTTGCCACACAATACATCATTCAAAAACCATCAGCAATGTGTTCCACAGTTGTTGCTTGTCAGTGTCATACTGTAAATCACTGAAAGGTGTGCTGACTTACTTTGCAGCAGTTACTGCTTTCAAACAAATCATTAAAAAGTCTGCAAGCATGTACTCCGCAATAGTTGTTTGTTACACAATATATTACTGGACATTTCTCTGGCATGTATGATGAAAAGGAGCTGAAGCTGCTACACGTCATTGATTGATATGGAAAGGGGTCATCATTCCTGCTCAGTGTTCTTCACCATTTGTCACATCATCGTAGTTCAGAATATGCCTGCATTTGCCTGGAGAGCCACTCTGATCTTGGAATATCTGCTTTGGTGAGCACAGCATCACAAAGTTTCTGCAGTTTCTTTCATTCTGGGCAGTTCCTTTGTGGGTGTGAGTGAGTTATGAATCTTATTCTTCAGAGGACAGTCAGTGTGGGGGAAATATTTTCTTCATGAACTCGAAATCTTTTCAAGACAGCTGCAGGCAAATACAATGTCAGCCCATGTCTTACGACATGCATACAAACATTAAAACTGTTTTAATCGTCTTTCTGTGTTTTTCTCATGAATGTTAATGCCAGGATCACTCATCTGATTTAACACTTTTCCCATTCTTCCAGCACTGCACAAAGAGTCCAGAATCACACTTGGTCATGTACTTTTGGTTATATCTAATACCTGTGTCTAAACTTTGATGCTTAAATTATGTAATTGGAGATATTAATTGACTTTGATCATGTATGTACAGTCACAGGCACTCTTGTCTGTGATGTTAGTGGGAAAGATACAAATTCTGCCTGTAGTTTTGGGCAGTACTGTGGAAATACTCAGTTTTGTACTTCATGCATTGAACAGTGCCATGAAAATATACAAACTACACTTGTATTGGACATTACTATGAAAGGATACAGATTGTACCTATTGTATTGCCATTATTAGGGAAAGATGCAGTAGGCAATACTGTATGGAAAGACACAAGTTATATACTTAATGTATTGGACTGTGCATGGAAAGTCATAAAGTGTACCTTTTGTATGGGATACTGCTATTGGAAAATACAAACTGTGTGTATCGAACTGGACAGTAACATGGAATGACACCAACTGTACCTGTTGTATTGGACAGTTCTATGAAAAGACACCAGTTGTGCTCATTATAATGGGCAGCACAAGAGGAAGATAAACATTCTCCCTACTATGTCACAAGTGGTAAGGAAAGGTACAATTTCTACTGATTACAATGGAAAATACTGGGGAAAAGTACAAACTTTATCAGTTAGGATATGCTTTTTAATTCATTGATCCACAAAACTCTTAAGGGCAGTAGAAAACTTGGCCCAGTTTTCTCACAGTAGTTTGGAGAGAGGGTGCCTTTAACAAACTGTAGCACTGATATTGTCTGATTCAAAAATGAATTTTTATTTTATAAAAAGAACAAAATTTTTGCATGGAAATGTGAAAACAAATGTTTTTCTTCTTCTTCTTTTTTTTAATGGTGACATCAGGTTCATTTCTAGCTTGACAGTCACATGCAGGTGTTTCAACATTGACCTATCACAGTATCAGCATTTAAAGGGCTGTCGATTAGTTCTTTCACTTCCGAGCAGATAGGCACAGGTGGATGTTCCAACACTGAGCCTTCAGCATTTGAAGGATGATGGATGGAATTCAGTCACTTCCTTGTGGACACTCACATGTAGGTGTTCCAACAAGGAGTCTTTAGTGTTGAAGAATTGTTGATGAAAGTTATTTTTCAAATTAATCACTGGTGGAGCTGTCCAAGCTTTACGGTTTCTGATTTCGAAAAATTGCTGTGTTGAGCCTCAGAGATCTTTCCACATACCCTTCCAAGATGTTGTGCTTCTCAATAGATTTCTTTCTTTTATTGTGAATGAGTGGTTCATATCTGTAAGCAAGAGACTAAAAGCATGTCAGTACAGGATGTCAGATTAAACTCCATGAGCCATGTTGCCTGTTTGTTGTTTCTGTCCAACCTGTTCTTTCCTTTGAATGAAGATAAAAAATGAGAAAATTACATTTGTTATAGTTGCAAAGTGAGATGACTGCAGGCGGAAATCTAAACAAATCTTAAATAAATGTTGGCAAATTGCCAAGAGAAACATGGGAAAAAACAAGTCACACAGACAAAACACGATGCGTTTCGACCTCTTAGGTCTTCTTCAGGCAAGACACAAACAAATAGTACAAAGGTTTTCAACACCTACCTTGTGCTGAAGAAAGCTAAGTGACAGATTCATTCATTTTCTTTGTACTATTTGTTTGTGTCTTGCCTGAAGAAGACCTAAGAGGTGGAAACGCGTTGTGTGTTGTCTCATGACTCATTTGTCCATATTTCTCTTGGTGGTTCACTAACATTTATTTAAGATACATTTGTTATGTTAGCTGCAAAGGCTTGCTCTGGATCTCATAGCTGTACATGTTCTTAGTTCTAGTACTCTGAAGATTTGATCAAATTCTTTGCAGTCTTGATGAATTGATGTAGACTCCTTCATGTTCATGGTCTTCCTTCAGAGTTTAGATTTTTGGCAGAAATAGTTCTGATTTTGATGTTGTGATGTAGATCTAGTTTTTAGTCAGATCACTGTGAGAGGGTTTGTGTTTGTGGATTTTATTTTTGTGTGTGTGCATGCATGCAAGCAGCATGTGTGTGTGTGTGTGTGTGTGTGTGTGTGTGTGTGTGTGTGTGTGTGTGTGTTCACATTTGCTTTTTATGCGCTTGTATGTGTGATTTATTGTTTTGCAGTGCTTATTCTGTAATAATTGTTTAACACAGTTATTAAACTGAGGGCAACAAAGTGCATTGCTGATGAATAAATAAATGGATTAGTGTATTGAATATTATTGATTGTATAAGGGCAGGTAACTGAATCCGTGGAGGAAATGAGGAAATGTGAATTTCATTACTTGCTTTTTATAATTGTTTCCAACATTTGTAGAAACTGCATTGCTGTACATTCCCCACCACCCCCTTTTTTTTTTTCTTAAAATGTTATGTAGAATGATGCAGTAACTCTGTGTGTGTGGTGTGTGTGTGTGTGTGTGTGTGTGTGTGTGTGTGTGTGTGTGTGTGTGTGTACATGCAAGCACCAAATAGAACAGGTGTTGACTTTGCATGTTTAACATTGATGGCTGGACATTTATTCTGTCTCAGACTGATGTCTTACAAGTAATCAAAAGATTGAAACTACAGTTACAACAATAAAGAAATCGGTGAACAGCACCTGCTGTTTTTTTATTGTTGTTTTTTTCTCTTCAAAATACCTCTTGTGCCTGAAATCTAATATTTCAAGCAGTACTTTGAAGTGTGAGAAAGGTTGTTTCTGCAGGGAAGCATAGTCCATGCCACTGCCAACATATTTGAGGATGTGAATTGTGAATAACATGGTCCTCAAGATAAACAAAACTCACATTCAGAGTAAAGATGTGAGTGAAATTTTATTGGATACTTACAGTGCTTCAAAATGAGACATGTTCACGATTGAAATTGGATTTTGTTTAAATAGGCAAATTGGATTTTTTTTTATGAATAGGGGCCTTTTCATATTGGTTTATACAAGCTGTAGAAATCAATCAGCTTATTTAATGTTACCGTGGGGCTGAAGCTCAGTATGGTCTGGCAAATGGGGACCTAGCATTGTTCTGAAGATTCAGCAGTCCTTTTAAATCCTGGCTTGAGATAGTCAATATGGTGGATATTTTCTCTTCTAATTCAACCTCTGTACAATATCCAACTCCTCGTCTTCAAAGTCAGCCTCTGCACAGTATCCAAGTCCCTTTCAAAGTCATCCTCTGTACAGTATCTAACTTCTCTTCAAAGTCAAAGTCATCCTCTGTACAATATCTAACTTCTCTTCAAAGTCAAAGTCATCCTCTGCACAGTATCCAACTTCCCTTCAAAGTCATCCTCTGCACAGTATCCAACTTCCCTTCAAGTCAGAGTCATCCTGTGTACAGTATCTAACTTCTCTTCAATGTCAGAGTCATCCTGTGTACAGTATCTAACTTCTCTTCAAAGTCAAAGTCATCCTCTATACAGTATCTAACTTCTCTTCAAAGTCAAAGTCATCCTCTGTACAATATCTAACTTCTCTTCAAAGTCAAAGTCATCCTGTGTACAGTATCTAACTTCTCTTCAAAGTCAAAGTCATCTACTGTACAGTATCTAACTTCTCTTCAAAGTCAAAGTCATCCTCTGTACAGTATCTAACTTCTCTTCAAAGTCATCCTCTGTACAATATCTAACTTCTCTTCAAAGTCAAAGTCATCCTGTGTACAGTATCTAACTTCTCTTCAAAGTCAAAGTCATCTACTGTACAGTATCTAACTTCTCATCAAAGTCAAAGTCATCCTCTGCACAGTATCCAACACCCCTTCAAAGTCATCCTCTGTACAGTATCCAACTCCCCTTCAAAGTCAAAGTCATCCTCTGTACAATATCTAACTTCTCATCAAAGACAAAGTCATCCTCTGTACAATATCTAACTTCTCATCAAAGACAAAGTCATCCTCTGTACAATATCTAACTTCTCATCAAAGACAAAGTCATCCTCTGTACAATATCTAACTTCTCATCAAAGACAAAGTCATCCTCTGCACAGTATCCAACACCCCTTCAAAGTCAAAGTCATCCTCTGTACAATATCTAACTTCTCATCAAAGACAAAGTCATCCTCTGTACAATATCTAACTTCTCATCAAAGACAAAGTCATCCTCTGTACAATATCTAACTTCTCATCAAAGACAAAGTCATCCTCTGTACCATATCTAACTTCTCATCAAAGACAAAGTCATCCTCTGTACCATATCTAACTTCTCATCAAAGACAAAGTCATCCTCTGCACAGTATCCAAACACCCCTTCAAAGACAAAGTCATCCTCTGCACAGTATCCAACACCCCTTCAAAGTCAAAGTCATCCTCTGTACAGTATCTAACTTCTCTTCAGAGTCATCCTCTGTACAGTATCTAACTTCCCTTCAAAGTCAGCCTCTGTACAGTATCCAACTCCCTCTTTTTGAAGTCAGCCTCTGTACAGTATCCAACTCCTCAAAGTCAACCTCTTTACAGTATCCAACTCCTCAAAGTCAACCTCTTTACAGTATCCAACTCCTCAAAGTCATCCTCTGTACAGTATCCAACTCCTCAAAGTCAACCTCTGTACAGTATCTAACTCTTAGAAGTCAAGCTCTGTACATGTATACAGTATCCAACTCCTTCTCAAAGCCAGCCTCTGTACAGTATCCAGTTCCTTCAGAGTCAGCCTCTGAACAATATCCAACTCTTCTTTAGAGTCAGCCTCTGTACAGTATCCAATTCTTCTTCAGAGTCAGCTTCTGGACAGTATTCAACTCCTCCTCTTCAAACTCAAAGTCAGTCTCTGTGCAGAATCCAACTCCTTTCGGGCTGCACACCGGCAGTTCATATTTTACTCATTCATACCTTTTAAAGAGTGAAGAAGCTCCATGCTGCATTCCATGTCATGTGCCACTCACAATGAAACATATTCTTTTAGAGTGTTGGGACTTGCATGATGTGAAACACAAACATTTTACAGCAGATTCTGTGAAAACCTTGTTCAGAGATGTTCCGGCTGACGCGATCTTTTGAGTTCTTGAAAGAGATTAACATTTTTCATCGGATCTGAGATTTTACAGTAGAAAGATTTTTAGCAAAATTTCGGATGGGTTTTTTAGAAGATGTATTGTAAAGAATTGTGTGAATGAATGACTTTTGAGTTGATTTTAACATGGTGACAGCCTGATATTGTCCTTTGTGGTCGGCTAGGCTATAAGCAACATTACCTTACCTTGCCTTCCTTTAACGTCATCATCTGTACAGTATCCAATTCCTTCTCTTCAAAGTCAATCTCTGTACAGTATCCAATTCTTCTGTAACGTCGATTTCTATGCTGTATCCAGCTCCTCTTCAAAGTCAGCCTGTGTAACATTCAACTCTTTCTCTTCAAAATCAAGTTCTGTACAATATTCAGCTTGTTTCAACTCCATGGGATAAGACTTTATAAAAACTGAGGTCCCATGTGTGAATGCATGCATAAAAATAACAAAAACGAGACGCCGACATGCTTGGACATTGAATTTGACTCCATCATTGCCAGAAGCATAGGGCATCATGTGCCAATGGGATGGGGAAAAAAATGCACGCACAAATGCACACACATGCGCATGCACATACAAAAGAAGAAGAAAAGAAAACATGCACGCACGCACGTTGGTGTTATCTTTGTGATCTGTGAAGACAGAATGTGGCTGCCATAGCTGTGATATTATTAAAAGAACATTGCAGGCGCTGAATCTCACTGGCAGTTGCATCTTCAGCTCTCTTTCTTTTTTCTTTTTTTTTTTTCTTTTTTAAAACTTTTTTAAGAAAAAATATGGATTAGATGGTAGCCTGTAAATCATTTCAGATGGTAGTCTGTAGACTGTTTCAGATTACATGGAAGTTTCTGACAACCAACCAAATAAGTACTTCAGTACCTGGCAATCAGCTAACCCTCCTGTCAACCAACCAATTTACCTGCTAATTCATTATTGATCCATTGACACCTGCAGCAGCTAAGGAAAACATTATGTTGTACATTTGTTTCAGGGAGTAGAGTTTCTTGTAAACAGGACATTAATCATTACTGTAGTTTCAAGGCATTGTATTGACATGAAATCATTTAAAACAAAATTGCTGATAGCAAGTGCATCCTTTATAGAATTTCCTTGAAGAAAAATTAGTTGCAAATAAAGTTATTCAAGTAGCAGATTGACAAATCTATTGATGTTTATCTTGGATGTAAATGTGATCTCCCGTAGACATGGATTTGGACAATACAGCTTTTTTTTTCTGGTTAAATATATAGCATAAATAAATGCAGATGATGGAAATGGCCCACAGGGCTGACAGATTTACTGCATGTGGGGATATGAGCAATTACGTTTCTAAAGCAGTGTAATTTGTGTTTAGATGTATTGATTTCCTTATAAAAAAAAAAAAAAATCAGCCATGAATGTGGAGGTTGAGTCACAACTATTTGTTCTTTATCTTTTGCATCTTGTTTTTATTATGTGAAAAAAAAACAATTGAAATGTCAGTCACCTGTTGTTTGTCATCTTCTTTTGTTTTTTTATGTGAGAGGAAAATGATTGTGATGTCAGTGACCCGCGCCCCATCCCACTCCTAAGCTAGCTGTGTCCAACTACTGCCCCCAAGTGCAGTGAATGGGTGTATAGGAAGAAAGGCTGAAATACTGGACACCTGTAGGTACATACAAGTGTGTGCTTCCAATGAAAGTGTGTGTGTGTGTGTGTGTGTGTGTGTGTGTGTGTGTGTGTGTGTGTGTAATGTCAGTGGATGAGAACTGGTGTGTGTGTGTGTGTGTGTGTGTGTGTGTGTGTGTGTGTGTGTGTGTGAGTGATGTCAGTGGATGAGAACTGGGTGTGTGTGTGTGTGTGTGTGTGTGTGTGTGTGTGTGTGTGTGTGTGTAATGTCAGTGGATGAGAACTGGTGTGTGTGTGTGTGTGTGTGTGTGTGTGTGTGTGTGTGTGTGTGAGAGAGAGAGAGAGAGATCATGGGATGAGAACTGGCTGTACCATTTTTGCACAGACCACAGTAAAAGGGCAAAATAAAAATGAACACAAAACAAGGTGTAAACTAACACACACATTTTAGTGTATGATATGAATCTGCAGACAAATGAATTAAAAGATGTCTTACTCAGAAAAAAAACAACAACAAAATAATAGACATGAGAAATGCACAGAAGAGTAGTCCCCAGAGAGCAGTCACCGTGAGAATGACAGGGACGAGGGAGAGAGAAAGGTGGGAAGAGTGCACCTATGAGCATGTGTGCAAGCATACAATCTTGCCTGTCCTCCCTCTTCATCTCTCTCTCCCTCTCTCCCCCCCCCCCCCCCCCCCCCCCCCCCCCCCCCCCCCCCCCCCTCTCCCACCATCCCCCCTCTCCTGTACTGTTCTTCGTTTTTGAACTGTCCTTACTTGCCCACTCATTTTTCGCACATTGTTTTTCTCATGCTGACGGCAATCAGGCGAGTATCGCTTTGCACATTTTTCGGGTGTCTGTAAAATTGTCTTGTTTGAAGAGGACATAGTTGGGGGGGTTTTTTTGTTGAAAATTCACATGTGTGTTCTCTACTGTATATTAGATCTCCATTTATTTACACCTTGTTTTGTGTGTTCATAATTTATGTACCTCAGCTTGTTGAAGAATCGCTGCAGTTTTGTTTCCTTTTTCTCCACAGTGAAGGATCAATGTATACACTCCCCCACCCCCACCTCGATCAGTAGAAGTTCAGTGCTATTTATGCTTTGGGGTTCAACATTTGTAATCAGTATGTTATAGAGTGAATTTCAGCTTCAACATTTATTTAAGGTCCTGAGGTCTGGGGGAGAATTGTCAGCCTGTTCTCAACATTATTTCTCTTAAGTAGAATGACTGAAATTATGCTTGATAATACATTAATAGTTGCGTCACTGAACATTTCTAAATTCAGTTGTCTTCATGTCCGCCTCACTATTTTCTATACATTGTTTGTTCATCTGCCTGTTCAGACAGTTATTTCAAGGTCAGTTTTAGTGTGGTTTGCACTGATAAATGCAAGCTGTGGAAAATCCATTACAGTTGTTTAATGGTCATTTTCATATCTGTGTTGGTGCATAATTTTTTTTTTTTTTTTTTCGTTTGCCCTTTCCTCAACCATTCTGCACCTGACAGGAGAAGTGGGGGTGGCAGTCTGTGTGACAGGAGGAAGAATGAACTAAAAAGCACCAGCCGCCGTGGCGGAGTGGTTAGCGTTGCGGACTCCCAGCTGGGAGGTTGTGGGTTCAAACCCCATCAGAGTCATGTAGGTTTTTTCCCCCCGACCGGCTCCTACCCAGAGTTGAGTTTGCTGCGGACTCAGTTTGGGAAGACTGGGACAACACAGTCGAGTTTCATCCACTTAATGGATGTGTTTCTGAGAGTGTTGCTCAAATTTCCTGACCAACACTGCAGGTGCCTGTATCTCTCGGGCTTGGTTGACGCCGGGATATATTATGAAAGGAAGCGTAGAGTACAGCCCTGTCATGCAGTCTCAAACCAAAATGGAAATCCGTAGCATCATCTTAATCATCCTTATTCTCATCGATCAGCATTTAAAAAAAAAATGTCTCAAATTGTGGGCCCTTCATGCCCTGCTGTCATAGTGACCTCAATTTTGATGTCCTCTCCATGTCTGTGGCCTTGGTTTGGTTCCATCTTGGTCACCGGTATCGGCGAGTCCATGGGGGCTGTTGTTGGATGGATATAGTGGCGCCCTCTGGAAGGAGAGCTCACTCGCGCCGGCTCCGCGACTAAGCAATTATTGTCGTCAGTAGGGGGCTTAGTAGGTTGTGTCCTGCATATGTTAGATCAGAACAGGTGCCACTGAACACCACCGAAGTGACTCGGCGGCAGTGCAGTGTCTCCTCCATTGGGTTACCTCTTGACGACTTGACATTGACTGCTCCCTGTGGACTGCCAGTACCGGGGCTGCGGCGGGGCCAACCGGGCTGTGGCTGTGGACGGGGGTGTGGGAATGAGCGGCATGGGTGCACTGCCTCTGAGGTAGCGAAGAGGTTAGGACAGCAAAAAAAAAAAAAAAAAAAAAAAAAGAATGAACTAAGAAAAAAAAAACAGTTGTTGCGGGTGAATTTTCAACTACTGTTGCTCAAGTAAACTTTTTTTTCCCCTTCCAGGTGTTGTATTTGTCTCTTTTGAGACAAGTGAATGGATGCTGATGAGAGAGGAATCATGACAGATCATCCTGTGACCCTTCACCAAAGGATGCCCATGGTGCTGTTCTCAGTGCTGAGTAGCACAATACTTGATGACTGAGTGTCCATCATGACTTTTCAGGGGGTAGAGGGGGAACAAGCTTGACCACATACTTCTCATGGAGTGTTCTGAGGGAGACTGGGGGTGTTTTTCTTGATTCCATAATTCACCCTTATCTTCTGCATGCTGTGTGTGGAAGAAAAGATTCAGACAATTGCAGGTCTTCACTCATGTGGATGTGAGAGATTAGAAAATGTAAATGTTGGCTTCATTCATGCAGTAGCAGGTCTTCCATATATGTTATAGATCAGGAGAAAAAGACCTTGCCTTTACAGTTGCAGATGTTCACATACTTTGATCTGGAAATCTGAATTGCCAGCGAGTTGTAGATGTTCACGTGTGTTGATCTGAGAAATTTGAACACCCTCACACAGTAGTTTGCGGGTCTTCACATACTGACTGAAGAGATTGAGAACATTTGGGCTTACCCATCTCACACAATGATTTGGGTATTCAAAAACACATGAGTCTTAGGTTGATAATCCAGTGTTCTGCCATTGCACCTGAAATTAGAAACACATGCATGCACGCACGCACACATGCACACACACACATGCACGTACACACACTCATCATTAAAGAATCTCTTTTTACAGCTTACCTTTAGATTTGACTTGATTGAAAAAGATGGTTGAACTGTTCTCTCTCATCTTCAAGAATCCTTTCTGTTTTCCCTCATCTTTTCAAAGGAGGCAGAGAGATAAGAAAGAGGAGAATAGGATGTTATTGTGAAACTAAAAGATTTTTTTAAAAAAAGTTTTGTTTCATTGTGAATGTTTCAGACCGTGTCATCAACGTCGTCATTGGCTGACTGTGGAACAGAAAACATTGATTGTAATCTGCGTGGTAAGTTGAGGTGTATTTCATATTCACTGTGGAAAAGAGACACTGAGAGAGAGAAAGATATTACAATTACGTACGTACAGTTACAAATAAATGAAGAAAGTGAAGTACAGCCTGTATAAAAACTTCTCAATACTCGCTTCAGTAAGTCGTAAGTTATAAAATAACTCTCTAAATTTGTTGTTCATTGTATATTTCTTTTATCTGAAATTTGTTGTTCATTGTATATTTCTTTTATCTGAAATAATAAAATCAGACAGGGCCTGAAAAAGGTAAACCAAATAAGAATATGGTTGACACAACAGCAGTTGTTAGATCAATAATTCTAAGGTAGTGTGTGGGGATTAAGAACAGACTAATTTTTACAAGATAAAAATGCAAACGGACAGTGAAACTAATGAAGCAGGAACAAAGGGACATGTAAAGTGTGACGTGTAGCCGACAGAACATTGGCCTCAGGCTTTAGTCAGGACGAAGATATCAATCGGTTAAATGCAGCAGAGTGTCAGATTTAAAGAAAGTTTTGTTCCCCTGTCCATTGATTTATGAACCGAGGAGATGTTTAATTGAAATCCAAATTCCTTTATATGAATGTATGTCATATGTGAGAAAATGGGTAATGTGACAAAATTATTGTTTATTTGCTGTGAATGTGTGCGACCACAAATTAATTTCTCAAATTGAGATAATAAAGTTTACTTGACTTGACCTGACTTGACTTGAAAATAGACTGACTGAACCACCATCAGTGTCAGTGACAACGCTGGATCAAGGTAAAGCTAGCCTACCAGCCAGACAGGGTTCTGGGGTAATGTGCACCAAGTGTCAATCATTTAAACTGAAATTTCTCTGTGGTTCCCTATCGGGTTAACATGTCTCATTTGGCAGTTCTTAATTATACACTTCTAATGAAGTTGAACTGAGTTAATTGATTTAAATATCCTAGTGAAATTGATCAAAACAGCTTTATAAGGGAAGATCAGACTTGGAGCTTAAAATACAGATTTATCAAAATTGGAAAAAGTCCAATCAGATTGCTGTGGTGCACTGTCTGAGCTGGTTTTGCTGCAAACAACTGATGTATGATAGGTATGGCTTTTTGATTTGGATGGACAGTGAATGATGACTCTACTGCAACACATTGTAGGCTGAAGAAGTAAGCCGACCTTATTTCAGCAGTTGGACAACAGAGCAGCACCATGTCAGATACAGTGTAGTATGAAAATACGCTTTAAAGTCATTCATTAACTTGATCTGTGTATTAACTTGATCTGTTTCTGTCAGAGCATTGAAATGCATCTTTTGACAGTTTCCCATGGCAAAACGAAAACGATTTTGACATTAGCAAAAACGGTGAAAAGATGCAGGCAGTCTGGGATTAGCCTGATCAGCTGCTTCATTTAACGGTGTTTTTTTGTTTGAGAGATGGTAACATGTGGAGAGGGAGTGTGAGAGGGCAAGGCTGCTTGGTGGTAAGCATGGATGTGGATGGAGCTTATGACTGGGGACATGTTTTTGCGTATGGCCTGTTGTTCTGATTTATTTGGCTTGTAATTTGATGTGTTTTTTTCTTTATTGCAAATGCCAAGGACATTCAGTTGATTAAGCATGTAAATTTTCTTAATTGTAGTAAGCTGAGACTGCTTTTTTTTTCTAAAGTCAGATTCTCGTTTCTAGTGCTCATTTCTCTCTCTCGTTCACCTCTCTCTCTGTCTCTCTCTTCCTCCCTCCCTCCCTCTCTCTCTCTCTCTCTCTCTCTCTCTCTCTCTGTACACACACACACACACACACACACACACTCACACACACACTCATATATAATTACGCATATGCACCTGAACACGTACAAATTATTTGAACAAAGAAATGTGAAAAACGACTGTAAAATTTTCAGTAATAGGTCGAACAAACCCAGACGTAAGGTCATTGTTTAGCACCTATCTGTCAGTCATCTTCCACCTCCTGTACTTACCCTCCCTCCCCCCCCCCCCCCTCTCTCTTTCTCTTTCTCTTCTCTCTCTCTCTCTCTCTCTCTCTCTCTCCTTCTCTCTTTCTCTCTCTCTCTTTACAAAGTCAGTAATACTAAATGTATTTGAATACTTTCATAGTGCTTAACAAAACATTGTAATTATTTATGAAACAGTGATGGTCGGTAGTGTCTGTTCCAATAGAAACAAACAGCTGACATAAATTAGCAGCATTCTGCATAATGTCCCTCAGTTGTTGCCACTAGTCTCCCACTCACTCATGTTAAATAGGTTATATCATTCTCTATTCAAAATCTTTACTGATTTCATGTGATGACCTTTTTAATAACTGTATGTAAAGAATTAAAATCTGGAGAGAACGGAAACACAGAATCTGAGCTTGCACAGTTATTACTGCTAGGGTGAAGAGTCAGATCTCCCACTGTTCTCAGGATCTTTTTTCGCTGTTTTTCTGTCCTGGCTGGCAGCCTAGCACCTCCTCCCCTCTCATTGTCAAAACGGTGTTCAGCCTACCTCTGGAGAGTTGTTCACTGCATTTCTTGGAAATGGATGAACGTGCAAAGATCACCGCCTCAGATGAAATTGGTAAACATTTTGTTGGCTGCACCTGTTCTTCAGTCCAAAGTGTTTGGGAGCTGCATGTTAAAGTCCAGCAAACACAGTAGCTACTTTGCCTGTGTTTTAGCTCAGTCAGTGTTGATGTGGCTGTCTCGGTCGCTTGCTTCTATCATGCTATGTCAGAATCTTTTCAGCTCGAATGACAGAAGCTTCCAACTTTGCCAGACACTTCTGTGGACTTTTGTTAAGGTAATGCACTCACCACAATTTTAAACGTGATCAGATCTACAGTGTAGTATTTCAAAGGGTGAATCTCATGCCTGCATCAAGAATGAAAGGAGTGGACTTAAGTTCCAATGCTTTGAAGTATGTACTGTGCCTCATCGGGAGCTTAATGGATTCTGCTCGGAAGATGATCGATGTGGCTAAAATATTGTTTATTTGCTGTGAATGTGTGTGACCACAAATTAATTTCTCAAATTGAGATAATAAAGTTTACTTGACTTGACTTGACTTGACTTGACTAACAGTGTATGGTGTATTAGAATTCATCTCTTCTCACTCTTTTTACTGACAGTCTGTTTTGGTTTGCAGAGTGTACATGGGACATGAGCCAAGACAGCTGTACCTGTGACCAGAAAATTGGCCTGCTGACCTCGCTGGGAGATCACCAGAGAGTCGATGAGAACTCCAGTGCCAGGACTGATGCTGGCGTAGGCTTCAGCATGGTCACACGCCCCTCCCTGGTCAGAGGAGGGGGAACGGTCGACATTTGGTGAAGCGTCAGACCACTGCCCACCGGCTGTCTTCTCCAGACCACAGTCCCACCGCTCTGCATCAGCCCTCTGAGCACATCAGTAGTTATTTCAAGCAACTCAAGAGGCGGTCTGCCAGTCAGAGTGATTATAATCTACGACCCCGGAAGTGCACTTGTATGGGACATGAAGTCCAGTTTCATGATTCAAAAACGGACATTAATACAGAGGGTCGTCAGGGGGCTCTGTTGACACCAAAGAAAGAGAAAGATGAGAGTTACCTGGATGCTGGCCCTGATAGTCTGGATGTGAAAAAAAGACCAGGTCTGCTGGAACAACAGAGAGCAATCATGGCATTTCCCAAGGAGTATTATCCATCGGTGCAGATGTCTCAGGATGAGTTCTTGAAGAACTGTGGTTTGGCAAAAGCTCACAGTGTGGTTTACGTGAAGCAGGAAGTTGAGCCCATGGAGTTGGATTTGGAATGTCAGATTGTGGGAGTGGAACGTCCGCTGCCGGTCTCTCCAAACACCCGTTCCCTCATCTCCTCCATCAAACGTGAGCACTCAGACTCCCTCAAAGCAAAAAAGAACTTGGGGCTAGGCGCTGACCACAGTGAAGATAGTGATAACGGTTCTGATTCTGGCATCACTGATAATACGTCCAGAAGATCCACCGTCCGTGGCTCTCTTTTGTGCATCGCTCTCTCATCTCCTTTGGGTCAGCGAGTTAAGAAGTTCACAAAAGCTGAGCTTCCCAAGCCTCCACTTGTTGACTTTGAGCAGTATTGTATCAGCATACCAGATGAAGATGAACTACGTTTAAGACTGCGCCAGAGAGAAGGTTATCCTGTAAAGTTTAAACCACGGAAAGGGATGGCAGCTGATTACAGCTACACTTACAAATTCAGCCTTCCTAAAAGAAGACTTCGTATCTGGCGCATTTTGAAATCTGAATTCACAGGAAATCAAAGACAGGTGCATGAAATTAAGAAATGTTTGGTGAGTCTTGTTAGACTTGACGACAAACAGATCAGGCTCCAGACACTGAGGAAGAAGACCATCTTGAATCAAGAGCTTGCCATTCGACAATGACATTTCCATTACACGCATGGATGTGCCAGAACAACTGTTTGACCAAATACAGAAAATGCAAGGGACTGAGAGCAGCTGCCAGAAAAGAGCAGATACACAGCAGATGATAGGCTCAGAAGTGTTTCCAGTTCCAGGACCATCTGGTATTGCTTTGAGAGCATTATCCACTGGTATCCGCAAGGATTTACCAAAGCATCAGCAACCATGTCCGAAGAGCAAACGCTGGCAGTCACCATCGAAAAAAGATCCTGAGGAGGTGGTTGTAGAGTCTGTATTGTCATCGTCAGAGGAGGAGGATCCAAAGGAAGAGCAGAGACCAAAGCCTAGTGAAGATCAGTCGGAAAGTGAAGATGTGCAAATCATTTCTGTCATAAAGACAGAAGATGTGTCCTCTGTGCCTTTGGTGATCGATCTTTCAGAAACAGAACAAGAAGCTGATACAACACTTTCAAAACTGGCATCATCAAGTGTGACGCATTTTTCTGCCACAGATGTCAGAGTGCTTCTATGCCAGAGGAAACAAATGCATGCAGTGATGCAGGTGGTCAGAAAATCATGACTGCAGTATCTGCCATTTCTTTGCAGAACAGCTCTTCATTGAATGTCATGTGTGCAGTGATGTCAACTGCTCTTGGTGCCTGCAGTGCTGCTAGTCATCAGTCCATCCCATGTTTGCCAGTGACTGGTGAGAATGCTGGAGGAGGCCTGCAGACTGCCCCCCAGCTGCCTGACCTTGATGGACAGGGGCATCATGCTCCTGATGGTCAGACAGCTCCTGGTATGATCAGTGCTGTCCAGGACATAAACCCTGCCAATCTCTCAACGAGTGGGAAGGAAACTTCAACAACATCAGAACCACCGCTAGGCTGTCACTTGCCTGTTTCTTCTCCACACCTCCACACTACTCATGGACAGTCCACAGAACAGGCATCAGCTGACCTTCAATGTAATCAGAATGCCCATGACTTGCAAAGGCCGACAGTGGTGCAGAAGGTGTTTGAAGGGCTCCAGGCCACCACCGTCATGCCCAACGCTCCTGCTATGTCCAGTGGCAGCAGTCCTCAGATCTGGCCTGTGACGCAAGTGGTTAGTGTCGCACAGTGTGTTACTGTCATGTCCAACTCGTCCAGTGTACTGGCAGTTCCTTTACCCATCATCTCCCCCAACCCCATGCCGCAGGTACACTGAAGACGTGTAGCATTGAGGGGCAGGTCATCACCTGTGGTGAGGAGTCCGACAGAGGACAGAATCAGCCACCTGTCTGTAGTACACCTTCAGCTCCACATCTTGCTGTGGTGACGCCCAGAGAGCAGAGTGTGCCGTGCCTGACTAGTAGTGCACAGAACACGCCTGCAGTGCACAACACAGTGTTCATAGCAAACTCTACAAGTGTGCAGGATGCTTCCCTTTTGCCAAACCCGCCCTCTGTGGTCAACACCGCTGGTGTTCAGGTTGCGCCAGCATTGCAAACACACAGTGTGCCATCTACTCCTCAACCACAGACTGTGGACAGCAGCATTGCGATGAATGCCCCTGTACAAACCACTCCTGCCAACATGCAGATCATTCCCCCTGTGGCCACCATCGCCAGTGGACAGTGCTTACCCCAGATGACACATTCCACCAGTTCACAAGATACACTTCAGGTGCAGAACACACCTGTACTTCCCAGTGTGCCTGGAGCAGTGAGTGAGAATGGTGTGCAGAACACCCCTGGTTTATCACAACCCATCAACATGCCCGCTACACCTCCCCTGACCAGCCCATCACCTCCCCAGACCAGCATGATGCATACCCCAGGCCAGTCAGGGCACAACCCTCACTCACAAGGGCCCCCCCCAGTTAGTGATACTTCCCACCCACAGAAGGTAGACCAGATCTCTCAGTTGCAGAATGGAACACCTGTCACACAAAATACTGCCCAGACTCCATATGTTCAGAACCCAACAGATGTACTGATCTCGGAGCAAAGGCACCCTAGTCCGCAGTCGGTTGTTTCAGACGACTTTATCACAAAACTCTCTGTACACACAAAGCAACAATCAGACACAAGTGCTGCAGAACTCAACTTGTTCTTCTTTTCTGCCACAAAGTTCTCCTAATGTACACAGAAATGTTCAGACATCTGTGCCACAGAATTCTCTTTATAGTCAAGGTAATGTTCAGACATCTGCACCACAAAATTCACCATATGTACAGGCAATGGGCAGACATCTGTACCACAAAGTTCCACAGACATACTAGGCAATGTACAGACACCTGCACCACAGAATAATCCTGACACTGTTCAGACCCCTGAGCCATCAAATCCTGCCCACGTCCCTGCTAGTGTTCAGAGTTCTGTGCCACAACATTCTTCTTCTGTTCATGGCAGCGTTCCGTCATCAGTGTCACAAAACTCTCCCCTGCGTTCACAGTAATGTTCAGTCACCTGTGCAGCAAAATGCTCCCTATGTTCAACATGGTGTTCAAAGATCTGCTCCACAAAACTCTCCATGCATTCAAGACGATTTTCTGACATGTATGCCTCATAATCCTTCACAAATACCTGGCAGTGTTCAAACATCTGTGTCACAAAATTCTGTCAGTGTACAAAACAATACACAGACCTCGACACAAAGTTTTCCCAATGCATCAGACAATAGTCAGACATCTGTACCTCAGAATTCTGCCTATGGCAATGCTCAGACATCTGTGCCACAAAATCCTGCCAATTTGCATGGCAGTGTTCTGACACCTGTATCACAAAGTCCCGCCAATGTACAGGGTAGTGTTCAGATGTTTGTGTCACAAAATCCCACCAGTGTACTGGGCATTGTTCAGACATCTGTACCACAAAGTCCCACTAGTGTTCAAGGTAGTGCTATGACATCTGTAGCACAAGATCCCACCAGTGTACAAGGCAATGTTCAGACTTCTGTACAACAAAATCCTGCTAATGTACAAAGCAGTGTTCATATGTCTGTACCACATAATCCTGCCAGTGTACA
Organism: Conus betulinus; assembly: GCA_016801955.1. NCBI lineage: Eukaryota > Metazoa > Mollusca > Gastropoda > Neogastropoda > Conidae > Conus > Conus betulinus. Next base: position 302,341 of record JADBJO010001183.1, read on the forward strand.
AGGAAATGTGCAGATGTCAATACCACATAAACCTGCCAGTGTACAAGGAAATGTGCAGATGTCAATACCACATAATCTTGCCAGTGTACAAGGCAATGTTCAGACAGTACCACATAATTCCACTGGTATTCAAAGCAATGTTCAGATGCCTGTACCACATAATCCTGTCACTATACAAAGCAGTGCACAGACATCTGTACCACAAAATCTCATTGGTGCACAACGCAATGTTCAGACATCTGTTCCACATAATCCCTCTAGTGTACAAAGTAATGTTCTGATGTCTGTACCACATAATCCCACTAGTGTACAAGGCAATGTTCAGACATCTGCACCACATAATCCTGCTTGTGTACAAGGCAATTTTCAGACATCTGTACCACATAATCCTTCTGGTGAACAAGGCAATGTACAGACATCTGTGCCACATAATCCCAGCAGTGTGCAAGGCAATATTCAAACATCTGTACCACATAATCCCACTGATACACAAGGTAATATTCAGACATCTGCACCACATAATCCCATGAGTGTGCAGGACAATTTGCAAACATCTGTACCACATAATCCTGCCAGTATACAAGGCAATGTTCAGACATATGGTACACAAAATCCTTACATACCTGGCAGTCATCGGATACCTGTTCTCCATGACTCTTCCTTCATACAACACAGTGTTCAGACAACGGTGCCCTCAAATTGCCCCAATGTACAGGCACAAAATTCTCCTTTTGTACAAGGCAGTGTTCAAACACCTGTGCCACCCAAATTCTCCATTTGCACAGAGCAACGTGCAAACATCTTTTCCGCAAAATTTAGCCAATGTTCAAGCAGTTGTGCCACAAACTTCTCCCTTTCTGCAAGGCAGTGTTCAGACATCTGTGTCACAAAATTATCCCAGTGTTCCAGGAAATGTTCAGATACCTGTGCCACAAAATCCTCCGTTTGTTCCAGGGAACATTCACACCTCTGTGTCACAAGATTCTTCTTTCGCGCAAGGGAATGCTCAAACATCTGTGCCACAAAGTCCTCTCAGTGTTCATGGGAATGCTCAAATTCCTCTGGTACAAAATTCTCCATTTGTACAAGGCAATGTACAAGCATCCGTACCCCCAAACTCTCCCTATGCACAAGGTAGTATTCAGACAACTAAGGCACAGAATACTTCCCCTGTACAAGACAGTGTTCGAATGCCTGTGATACAGTATTCTTCTGATGGTCAACAGAATGTTCCAACATCGCTGCCACAAAATGTTTCTCATGTATCAGGCAGTGTGCCACAGAATTCTCCTTATGTTCAAGGCAATGTTCAGACGTCTTTGTCACAAAATTTTCTCAGAGTACAAGGCAATGTAGACACAGTTTTGCCACAAAGTTGTCCATATCAACAAGGTAACCATCAGACATTTGCACCACAGCTTTCTCCTCACATACAAGGCAATATCACACACATCCGTGCCACAAAATTCTTCCCACATTCAAGGCACTGCACAAACGCCTCTGCCGCAAAATCCCCCATTTCTGCAGGGCCACGATCAGACTTCTCCTTTTAATCAAGGCACTGTTCAGACATCTGTAGCACAAAATTCTCCCAGTGTCCCAGTCATTGCACAGACACCAGTTCCACCAGCCTCTTATACTGCAGGTAGTACTCAGACATCTGCGCCACCAAACTCTCCTTATGTACAAGGCAATGTTCAGACATCTGTACCTCAAAATTCTCCTTATGTACAAGGCAATGTTCAGACATCTGTACCTCAAAATTCTCCCTATGTACAGGGCAATGTGCAGACATCTGTACCTCAAAATTCTCCCTATGTACAAGGCAATGTGCAGACATCTGTTCTTCAAAATTCTTCCTATGTACAAGGCAATGTTCAGACATCTGTGCCACAAAGTTCTCCCTATGTGCAAAGCAATGTCCAGACAACTGTAACTCAGAATTCTCCCCGTGTACAAACTAATGTTCAGACACCTCAGCCACACAATTCTCCTTTTGTACAAGGCAATGTCCAGGCATCTGTGCCACAAAGTTCTCCCTATGTGCAAAGCAATGCCCAGACAACTGTACCTCAGAATTCTCCCCGTGTACAAACTAATGTTCAGACTCCTCCGCCACAAAATTCACCTTTTGTACAAGGCAACGTTCAAGCGCCTGTGCCGCAAAATTCTCAATTGTACAAGGCAGTGCTCAGACACCCATGCCACAAAATTCTCAGGTACAAGGCAATGTTCAGACATCTGTGCCACAAAATTCTCCTCCTTTTGTACAAGGCAATGTACAGACATCTGTGCCACAAAATTCTCCTTTTGTACAAGGCAATGCTCTCAGACATCTGTGCCACAAAATTCTTCTTTTGTACAAAGCAATGTACAGACATCTGTGCCACAGAGTTCTTTTGTTCAAGGCAATGTTCAGACATCTGTGCCAGAAAATTCTTCTTTTGTTCAGGGCAATGTTCAGATGTCTGTGCCACGAAATTCCTCTTTTGTTCAAGGCAATGTTCAGACATCTGTGCCACAAAATTCTTCTTTTGTTCAAGGCAATGTTCAGACATCTGTGCCACAAAATTCCTCTTTTGTTCAAGGCAATGTTCAGACATCTGTGCCCACAAAATTCTCCTTTTTGTACAAAGCAATGTACAGACATCTGTGCCACAAAGTTCTTCTTTTGTTCAAGGCAATGTTCAGACATCTGTGCCACAAGATTCTTCTTCTTTTGTTCAGGGCAATGTTCAGACATCTGTGCCACAAAGTTCTTCTTTTGTCCATGGCAATGTTCAGACATCTGTGCCACAAAATTCTTCTTTTGTTCAAGGCAATGTTCAGACGTCTGTGCCACAACATTTTCCTTATGTACAAGGCAGTGTTCAGACACCTGTGCCACAGAATTCTCCTTTTGTGCAAAGCAGTGCGCAGACATCTTTCCCACAAATTCCTTATATACAGGGCGATATCCAGACATCTCGGCCTCAAGGGCCACCCTATGCACAAGGCAATGTTCAGACATCTGTGCCTCAAAATATTCCGTATGCACAAGGGAGTGGACAGATGTCAGAGCCACAAAACTCTCAAGCCATACAAAACTGTTTTCAGGCACACAACCCCACCAATGCCCAGGCACCGTTTGCTTCCAGTGCCCAAACGTGTGTGTCACAAAACACTTTTTCTGTGCAAGGCAGCTCTGTCAACATTCAAAGCCCTCTGCAGACCTTTCCACACAACTCGACAGGCACACAGGCCCAAGGGAGCAATGAAACTGCAGTGTCGCAGCCCAATCAGGGCACCACGCAGGCCGTGCCCTGTGGACAGGGTATTCCGCAAGAAGGCAGCAGGTTCCCTGCCTCTGTTTCCATCCCTCCCTTTCAGAACACAGCGGGGTCACAGACTGCTTTACCTGGCAGTCAGGCCAGCCAAAACATGACCAGCTTACTCTCCCCTCTACATGTAGAAAGTGATATCCATCCCAACCCTGCTTCACAATTACAGTGTTATCCACCTGTCACTGTTTCCAGCACACAGGGGATCTTGTTGCAGTCTGAAAATAATCCTGTTAGTATTCCCAGCTCACATTTGAAACACTTCGTACCCACAAACCATCCCCCCAGTTAGTATTTCCAACGCACCATTGAACACGCCCTATTCACAAATCCCCCCAGTAAGTATTTCCAGCACACCATTGAACACGCCCTATCCAAAAACCATTCCCCCAGTTAGTATTTCAACCACACCGTTGAACACATCATATCAACAGAACAACACTCCTGTAAGTATTTCCAACACACCAATGAATACTTCATATCCACAGAATAGCCCTCCTGTTAGTATTTCAACCACCCAGTTGAGTGCTTCATATCCACAGAATAACCCTCCTGTTAGTATTTCAACCACCCAGTTGAATACTTCGTATCCACAGAATAACCCTCCTGTTACTATTTCATCCACCCCATTGAACACTTCATATCCACAGAATAACACTCCTGTTCCTATTTTTCATCCACCCCATTGAACACTTCATATCCACAGAATAACCCTCCTGTCAGTATTTCAACCACGCCATTTAACACATCGTACCCACAGAACAACGCCCGTAGCACACCATTCAGTGCTCAAGTTCAGACTGCAAGCAGTTCTGTGGTGAGCAACATCAACATTCAGACATCTGGCCCCCAGCAGACTGGTGTTCCTCCAGCAGGTGGCATGAGTGTGCAGAATGTAGGCACGAACACAGCTGAACAGCTCTGCCAGCCCCCGGGGGCTGTGAGCCTCAGTCAGGGAGCAGCCCCACTTCCAGCCACTGTCAGTGAGGAAGATTCTCCAGAAGTGCTGAAAAAGAAACTGAGCGTGTTCAACTTGATTCCTCAACGTTCCACTGCTCCTGCAGCTTCAGAAAGTAACCAGACTGTTTTGTCTGCTCAGACCACTGAAGAAGATGCACCCCAGCTACGCATTAGTGCAGTGTATGGTGCAGCGGAACTGGCAAGTATGTTTGAGTTAGCTTCTAATAGTTTTCCTGTGTCTGCACCAGCGACGACGGAAAGGACACCAGAAAACAATCAGAACGTGATGAGTGTTGGGACAGGTGAGAAAGCAGTCCCCAGATCCAGATCGGTGCTGTGTACGGGGCAGCAGAACTGGCCAACACTCAGCAGCTGGCGGCTTCTCTTGGGCTGGAGCGGTCTAGAGCACCATCTATGACTGTGGGTCGTGGCAGTGGTGGCATGCTTCCACATCTGCAGACTCCCTACAATACAACCTTCAGGACTAGGCAGCCTCATTATGACAATCGAGGGCGGCCTCCACAGCAGAGCTTTGCTCAGTCGGGCATGCAACGCTATGGTCGTCCAAGTTATCCAATGCCAAGAGCTCAAGGTACGGGGCTACCCCCAGGCCAACGAACACTTACAGGGGCCGTGGTTTTCAGTACAATGGGGGTCGACCAGGTCCCTGGGGAAGAGAATGCCAGCAGCACGGAGAGGACCACACCCTGCCCCTGCACAACTTATGGCACTGGCTGCAGCGGATGATGACGACTGCGTTGAGGTCATCTGTCTGGACGATGACTGAATGACTGCATTGAAGCTCGCTCTCTCTCTCTTGGCAGTGTCTGCGGTCTGTATAATCTCTGTGGTTCTGGTGTTGATAACATTATTTTTTTGCAACTCCAGCGTTGAAATCTGGAACTGTTACTTTTAAATAGGCTGAGATGTCAACTGTTCACAGTTTCTTCTTCACTTTTAATTGTTGTTCATTGAATAGTTTGTCTTTGTTGAGCGACAGATATGGAATTTTTTTTTGTCCCGAAAAAACCATTTATGCATGTGCGCTTGCACTTGGGTAAACGTTGTATATTTAAAATGGACATTTTGTTACAGTTAGATCTTTAGCCTGACTGATGTTCATTTGTTTATGTTCGGTGTGAATGGAGGATTGTATTCAGCCAAACTGAGAAACATTTCAAGCTGAAGACAGCATTAGTTTCTGTCAGTGGACAGCTGACCCATTTACTTCTCTCTTTGAATGAGGCCAGAAGCCAGGATTCATAATTGTTTTTGTTGTGATTGGTACTGGATGGTGCTTTAGAGCTCTTTTCAGCCTTGACTTGGCCTCCATGGGTGACTGGGCTTCAATTTGATAAACAACATGACTGAGCTGAGTTGGTGTAACTCTAGGCAACACTACCACCCCCATGGGGCAGTGGCGCACGTTTCACATCTGTGGGCTAGGAAGCCATCAGAGGCGTTTATTTATGGAATTTTTCAGTTCCAGCATGCTTTGTAAATCAGATCTGAGTGTATACTTACATGGAAAGACTGGAGCCATGATACAGTCAGGCTTTGTCCATACCATGGATGTATCTCAGAGAGTGTTACTCAAATTCTCTGACCAACACTGCAGGTGTCTGTATCTCTCGGGCCTGGTTATTGCTGTGATAAATGAATAGAAGCATAGATTACAGCCCTGTCATATAGTCTCTTTCCACAATAGATCTTCATACTATCGTCTTTATCATCTTCATCTTCATTGATTAAAATAAAAAGTATCAAAATTCTGTGGCCTTCATGTCCTGTTGTTATGGTGACCTCAATCATGATTCCTCTCCATCTCCTTGGTGAGTTTTTGTCAGTCCTTGATTTTGGCAGGTTCATGGGGATTATCTATAGATGGACATGTTGGCACCTTCTGGAGGGGTACTCTTACTCGCACTTTTTTCACTATTAAACTTTTTTGTTTTTTTTTTTTTGTGTCTGTTGGGGGCTTGGTATATGTTTTCCTGCATGTGTTGGATGAGAACAGGCACTAGACAACTCCACCAAAGTTTTTTTACTCAGCTGCTGTGCTGTGTCTTCACTGATGGGTTGCTTCATGATGACTTGATAGTGATTACTTCCTGTGGACTGTGAATCATGGTGCTCTTAGAGCACAAAGCTATTATAAGTGGCTCTTTGGGAAGCCAGAGTAAGCCATATGGGGATATTGAAGATAAGAGAGTATTAAAGAAAAGAAAAAAAACAGAAAGAAAACTTTGGCAGCATTTTAGCATTGCAGTTCAGAATGAACTGTTTAAACAGTAGTTATTCAGCTGTAGCCTTGAGCTTTGAGCCATTAAAAAAAAGAAATGGTGACAATGGGCTTTGTATAATCTGTAGGTAGTGTAGGATGTGTCTGTGCCTTTGGCTATAGTCCTTCATTTGCAAGATTTTACCAAACTGGTCATTCCTGTGTGTGGTGAGTTCTGATCTGCAGAGTGTATGACTTTGACTGTGTCTCTCATTCGGTCTGATTTTTATCTGATACTACAGTGATAGTCATTATTTTACGCTCTGTATATGACTTACAGGGTCTGTAGCTTTACCAGCACTCGTTTCAGCAAGATTTTTACCAATCTGCTTTCTACAGAAGGGTTTGTCATTATTTTTGTTTTTTTAACTATTTATTGAACATCTTCATTGCAAATATGTCTCCACTCTAAGATTCTCTAACTTGTGTTTGAGTCCAGAGTAATGTTCTTTATTTGGATCATGGCAGTAGCTCTGGAGTTTGCAGATAGATTCAGCCTGTAGAGGCTGGTCTGTATCCATAGGTCATCGGAGCTTGTCATTGCTTTAGGACTGTTTTGCAAAGACTGTGGGTATGTCCATTCCTGCACCTGTAAGGGATGGGTTGGCTTTATTTATTTATTTTTTGTACTGACCTTCTCGCTGGAAGGCGGTTCCGTGGATCGTTCTTAGTTTTTGTTCTTGTCCTGAGTTCTAGTTCTTGGAAAGACTAACCCATTTCTTGAAATAATGAACAAGCACAGTTGCTTCCATAATGGATAAAGGCATATAACTATGGTACAAGCCAGTGAATGCAGTGTCAGAAGGTTTTGACTTTGGTGATGTAAACTCATAGCGCATGTGTTTGTTTTTTCAACGCTTGTTGCTTTATTTTTTAATCTGATTTCTTCATGTACTAGCAATTGTTTGTTTTTTGTTGTTGGTTGGTTGGTTGATTAATTTATTATTGTTGTTATTTTGTTTCATTTGTCATTGATACATTTCCATGCTTGAAATAAAAATAAGCCCTAACCTTTTTTTTTAGGTGAAAAACAGAATATGAAAAGAAACTTTCTTAAAATATTCAGCGCATCAAAAACAGTTTTAAAGAAATATCTGTATAGTGTCATGCTTTACCATATTTTCTTGCTGCAAGCCTGTTCTTTGCTACACAAGATTGTTTATTATAGAAATATAGGTGATGTGTGTGTGTGTCTGTCTGGGTCCACATCTGTGCTTTTTTTTTTTTTTTTTTTTTTTTCTTTGGGATTAAATTCACACATACTAGTATGATAATGACTCCAGAAATATTGCAACTTCCCAGTAAGCTTCTGGTCAGGTATTGAGTTTTATGGAGATATCCTTGACACTGACAGTTAAGTTATACATCTGATGATCTAGATAAACAAATGTATCTAAAATGTTTATTTTTGCTAAGTTAATCCTTAACCATACCCTTAAACCATGTCTGTTTATAAAATGTTTTGACATCTCTGACTGTTGAGAAGCCTGTCAGTTTCTTTGGTTTTCAGACATAAAACTCGCATCTTGCAGATTATTTAAGCGTTGCTCTTCTGTATTCTTTCGAGACATTTTACATGAAGTAGGGGACAAAAATCAGTCTCTTTTTTTTTTTTTCGCGTATGCAGGCTGATACTCCAGCGGTCAGTCCCTGGGTAGGCAGGCAAGGATTAATCCAATCTGCCCAACAAAGGGAGTGGAGTTTCGTGTGTATGACGTTTTTTTTTTTTTATCCCGCCATTAAGGCAGCCATACTCCAACTTTCAGGGGAAAACAAAAATCAGTTAGTAATTTTTCAATGACTTTTTGCAAGACCTATTTTTATTAAGATATTCGTTGGATAAGTTAGTGGAAATATGAAAATTGAACAAATGTATTATTATTCATTCAATTGTGTGAGAGCTTACAAGCAGTATTAGGAGATTTCATTATTGAGTGCCCCCACCCCTAGCCCCCACCCCACCCCCACCCCCTAATTTCCTTTCTATATCTGTAGCTTTGTTTTATCATTATTTGATCCGGTTTTTTTTTTTCAGAATTTTTTTTTTAATCTTTATTTATCATTATGTTCTCAATTTTTTAGTCTAGCTATCTGTGCTTATCAATATCATCCAATATCGGCTTATTTTGTGTGTGTCTCTGTATGTAAATGTTCATGCACATATATGTATATATAAAATTTTTTTAAAGTGTCAGGTCTGTTCATATCACCATGTGCATGTGTGTGTGCACAGACCTGACACTTTAAAAGAAAAATCTTTCTTCCCCACCTTATTGCTGAGGTGATAGTTTAGTTTACGGTCACATTGCCTCTCTATGTAGGGACTGTACTTGTTAGCTCTAATTTAATGTGTATTCTGACCATACGAACGCGAGTGTTGTTATTCAGAAATGGTATATGGTGAATTGTACTGGACGTTGTAGTACCAAGACCATGTTCTGGGCTATGTGCTTCCCTCTTTCACTGCCAGTGGTTTCCTGCTTATATATACCTTTGGCTTATTATGTGTCACTTTTAACTAACCTGATACCTCAGACGTGATGTTGGGCTTTAAATCCTCTGTACTGGAAACACGCTCACAGAGACACATACACACACACACACACACACACACACACACACACACACACACTCACACACTCTCTCTCTCTCTCTCTCTCTCTCTCTCTCTCGCACTGCCACTCACCCACACACACACACGCTCGCACAGAAAATGTGGTATACTCAAGAAAACTTGTCAAGAGCAAAGTGAGGGTCTCAGAATTTTCTGGGAAAAGTACCTGGTTGACTTGTGCCCAAAATAAATAGCCAACTGACGTTCACCTTGCAAGCAAGCTTCATGGGCCAACGGTATGCCCCCAGCCCCTCCCTCTCCTCTTTACAACAATTGTCAAGGGCTAGAACCTTCTCCTCCCCTTCCCCATCCTCCCAGCCCCTTCACATTTTGAGAGTGTCCTCAGATTAATATCTTCCAAACCGTCCTAATTTGGCGTGTCTTTTTCCAACACTGATGGTTTTAAAGCCTTCAGACATCCATTATAGTACATTCACTGGCATGTTTGGAAAAAAAAAAAAAAGCAACAAAAACCTGCCTTTGTAGGGTCAAGCAGACATGGAAATATGACTACTTAAGAAGAAATGCTGAACAGTTTTGTAGGGTGTACCTGTTAATATTGGCGGTGAAAAGTTGTTAAAAAATTTGTTACCTGTCGCATGATTGGATGTTTTTTAAAAAATTTTTTTTTTCTAATTCAGTGTAACTTTTTCTCTCTCCCTTTCCCTCCCCACCCCGTCTGTTTTTTCCTTATTTCTGTTGTGTTGCCCGCAGTTTCAAATTTGCTAAATACCTGAAAAGCACTGCACAGTCTTGGATGATGAAAACTATACAGCTTGTTTTGAACGTCAGACACTGGCACATGTTTCAACAAGCGCGTAGTGTCAGCTCGTCATTGTTGCAGACCATCTCATATCTTTTGTGTTATTGACAAGTTTACACAGTCGTGGGCCTGTGCCAATGCAGATGAATGGAGTTGGGATGTTCTGTGTGCACATGTGAAGGTAAATACTCTATCATGTGTTACTGGTGTGTCACTGTGGGAATGCCAGGTTGTTTTCAGTCTAAACTGTATTCCCGCCTTATGAAAATGTTATGCTCATAATTTCCTCCTTTCTGTGACTGCCTTTGATTTTGCCTGTTCTGTTTCTGTCATGCATGTAGCAAGTCATGTTATGAATTGGTGCTCCTGCTTAGTGCACAGTTGTCTTGTGTTTTGTTTGCTCTGTGTATTCCAGGACAGGGTTTTGTCTGTGTCTGATGACCGCTCTGAAAGGGCCTGGTGTGGTCAGCGAGGCTGAAATAACGCTGGTGGATTTGACAGTGAAAATGGAACTGATGTCACTGTGGGTCATTTCATGGAGATTGTCCATTTCCCAGTCACCCTGTCCTTTGTCGTCCTCCTTGTCTTTCATTCTGTTCCTACCCCTGGTGTCTTACAGTCCTGTCCACCTTGCTCTCTTTCCCTCCCCCCTCCCCCCTCACTCCCCTTCGCTTCCACCCAGATCTGCCCTTTCTGTCTTTACCAGACTATGGTGCAGACTGGGAGAAGGGAGGGGGGGGGGGGGGGGGGGGGGGGGGGGATAGGTGGTGGTCATTCAGGAAGATTCCTGTTTCTTGTTCTTGCTGGCAGTACCCCCTCCCTCCACATCCCCTCCCACCCTTAAGCACTGTCTCACCTTCCCCTCCTGTCCACTCCCAGCTGCTTCCTACAGTCTGTCTCTCTTTGGCATGCCGTCATGCTCCCTCTCTCTCTCTCTCTCTCTCTCTAGCATGAAGTATGATGAACACACTCACAAGCATGCACCCATGCACACGCGTGCTCACACACACACACACACACACACACACACACACACACACACATGTAATATGTATACACACGCACTCTCTCTCACACAGTCTCTCTTTCTCTCATTCAGACACACACACACACACACACACACACACACACATTCACACACACTTTTGCTTCAATGTCTGAAGTCAAAATCATCGATAAATTTCTGTCAAACTGTTCATCAGCTTTTGTTTATGTGTATGTAAGATAGGGGAACCATTGTCAAGATATTTTTACCCCCTTTTCAGTTTAAGCAACTAAGAGGATAAGAAAAAGATACACCTGAAAGCACAGGTGGTTCTCTTTCTTTCTCTTTTTGTTTTAATAAATACATCAAAATGACTGGGTTATACTGTTTTCATACTGTTTAAAGTCACGAGTACCTTCTCATTGGATGAATTAATTATTTTTTCAGTAGGGTTGCACACCATAGTTTCATATTCTGGCAAACACCTTGCAAACAAGTCAAATGCGGCTGTCTTAAACTAACAACACTAACCAAAAAAAATACTAATTTTCCAGAGGGAAGGAAGGAGGGGAGGGGAAGGAAAGTCTCTAATGCACACACTCGGTGACACACATATGCCTCTCACAGAATAACAGAACAAACAGCAAAGGGGCAAAGGCATACTTCATGCCCCACAGCAGGATTTGTCCCCCTGGATCAGTGAAACAAACAAACGCCCACCATTTTCTGTTGATCTATGGAAGTGTCCCACACAATGGATTTTATGAATTCTGTTATATTTGTTTGCACACATGTATACATACATGTATGGAATATGTATTCAACCTTTTTATTCGTGCAGTGGAACATAGTAAAAGCGAATGCCTGTAATATAATCAAGATGACGTTACGTTGGTTTAGGTTAGGGTTAGTTTGCTGGGTTAGTTTGCTGTTGATGAGAAACAGTGCCTTTTTTCACCAACTGAGTGCTAAAATGTAAGACCGAGACTGACCGAGACATAGAGAGTGAGGAAGTTCCAAGTATGCTTTTGCCTCCTACCCACCTTCCAGTTGATATTGGAAACACACACACAGACACAGAGACACAGACAGAGACACAGATACACACACACACACACACACACACACACACACACACACACACACATGGAAACCTTAAAATCAAGTCTCATCTTTCTCCTATCGTGCCTCCCCTCCTCACTCCTACCCTGTGCTGGGTACCTCATACATTTACATTCGTTCAAACTCAGCATCCATACTGATACAGCTTGTAGGTAAGTAAGTTGTTTTGAAAGATGAAGAGCTCAGATGATACTTGTGCGATCGCATTGTGCCATTGTCTCAAGTATGAAATGGGTTGCGATATGGCCAAAATTACACAATGTGTCACGTTGATAACTCAGATCTTACACACTACTTATTTGAATTTGATAATTACAGTGATTTAGCCCAGTGTAGATTTAGCCCAGTGTAGAAGGCCAGTTCATTGTTCCTTGTCAGCAGCTAATGCATAGTGTGGTTGTGGCACCTGGGGACATAAGAGTGACGAGAGCGAGGCCCAGTAGGCATCATCAAGCCTGCCTTGGAAAGTGCCAACAGATGGGGCACTGGCCCATTTCAGCACAGCACACAATAGTGATGTTATTACATTTTATAATGCAGTGATGATTTTTAGATATTGTACATTTTTTTTATTCTTTTCTGTTTCTCTGTCTCTTTTTTTCTATAGTTGGGGGTTCTTTGTTGTTGTTTTTGTTCTGTTTTGTTTTGTTCCAAGAGTCCTGACATACTCTTTCTGTTTGATATTTTCATATTATGGCAAATAATTTGTTTGATATCATGATTTCTAGATGTTTCTCATTTGTCAGAAGCATGACAGAAATAAACATCATGACTGGCTGAAAGCTCTGGCACAGCTGCACCAGTGAAAAAATGACTGAATATTTCTTGCTCTGTTAGTTCATCATTTTCCTGCTGCTGAAATGCCCTTAACTACAACTTCCTCCCCCCCCCCCCACCCCCACCCCCACCCCCCGTCCCTTCCTTCAGCTTTATTGGGTTCCTGAAAAACCAGCTGTAAAGCTTCATCTGGTCAAAAACACCCATGTCAAAACAGGACAGAATTTACCATTAGAAGCGGTTTGAGTGTGTAATTCTGAACTGATGAAATTGTGGCACTCAAAATTACATGGGAGATTCCCCCATCCCCCCCCCCACCCCCCCCCCACCCCACCATCAGTGATGTTACTCTCCAACCACTCATTCCGGCTTCTTTATACATATCTGCACCAGAAAGCAGAGACATGATTTATCATCAAAGAGCCCTCTTCGTCCCCATGGGGAGTGAATCTGGTGCCTAGACAGAAAAAATAATAATAAAGAAAAAAAATCGAAGTCTTTGAAAGCTGTTGATCTTAATTGAGAAGATCTATATTGGAAGGTATCACTTTTATATCATCCCTTTAAGTGGTGCCTGTACCCTTTCACAGAGACTTGTCTCTGACTCAGATTCAGAATTATGCTCAAGTGTAGTTGATCCTCCGAAGGAACACTGTATTTCCATTTTGAGCGGATCAGGTTTATCATGTGTAAATTTTCTGCTTGCAAAGAGACCTCCTCCTTCATTTCACAGAGCTTCATCTCTCGTATAAAATTTCTTCTCCTGACAAGGAGATCAGCATATTCATGTTGAGTGAGCAGGTTGGTGGCATGTGTGGGATAATTGAATGCAAGAGGATTAAAGATATCCAAGGGGAGATCTGCATAGTCATTATCAGCTGTAACGGCTGATTTTCATCCTTACACTGAGTTCTGCATCTCCAGTTCCTTCAGTTTGAGTGACTCAGCTCCTGTGTGTGTGAGATTTATCTTCCAGTAGTAGTTCCAGTACACCTACATTTTCCCTTTAAATTGACCATGTTCACACATTGGGGAGGGGGGAGATAGAGGAGGAGAAGGGTTTTAGGGTTTGGAAGCTTGGGCAGAGGATGAACAGAGGGGTGGGGGAGGGAAAGAGAGATGTACCACAGCTTGTGTGTGAGGAGTGGGGAGGGGATGAAAGATAGATGCCGGTGACGGTGACCCCTGGCATTAATGGCAGAAGTAGAATGGAAGCATATGTCAGCAGTTGTTATTGTAGGTGAACTTAAGACGGGGCCTGACATGAGCAGCCACCGTCAGGGAGGAGTTGGGGGCTGGGGAAGGTGGTGACCTGTGTACAGACTATTGGAATCCGGGGGGGGGGGGGGGGGGGGGGTATTAACATATGCAATGTCTAGAAAAGCAGTGTATATCTGCCCAATGTTGACCAAAAGCCCCACACTGTCAAAAGCCTTCATAGAAATATATTACAGGTGTAACACTGCCCCTTACATGACTGCTAGTCTCAGTCGTAAATTTGATTAACGTCAAAGATCCATTTATTCACTATGGTAAAAGATAACACCTTTCAAGCCTGTATGTGAATGATTTATTGAAGTTCATCTAATGTCAAAATATCATGGAAGTCTGTTGCAATGTGAGGGTCTTCTTCAGTCGGTGGCCATAAGACAGCATGACAATGATCCAAAGGCCGAGAGATTCCTTACAAAGTCGTGTCCACTCTTGTGTGTGGGTGGGGGTCACTAAGCTGAAAGTGCCCAGAGGTGGAGTGGAGAGTGGGGTGGGATGGGGCATGCAAAGGATTATTTGGCTGGCAAGCTTTGGACACCCTCACAACATTTATTTGTCAGTCAGAAGGTTTGAAGACACTGATGGAAGAACCAGACTGCCAGAATAGTCAGTTCTGTCAATGCAGCTTACTGTTGTTGTTTTTCCCCCTCTGTACTGTAACAGCAACATCCAGAAACGCTATTGAAGCTTACTGTATACAGAGTTCTGTTTTGTTTTTTTTCTCCCTGTTATTGTCATGAAAGTGTAGACGTGGATCAGCTGACCGGTGATTTTGAGATTGAAGCACGCATCCATCAGCTGGATTGATATTCCTCTGTTTGAGGTGAGAGTTGGTTTTTTTTTTGGTTACGAATTAACTCCCATTCCCTGGAAATTCTCCTATATGAGTGTCTGGTTTTCTTGTTTACATTACATGTATTTTTTGTTTTCCATTTCTCCCCCCCCCCCCCCCCCCCCTCCCCAGCCCCTCTGTTTACCCCACCCTTTATTCCCCTTCTCATATCCCTCCTCTCCCCTCCCCTCCCCTCCCCTCCCCAACCACCTCCTCCTCTATGTGGTAACAGTTTTACCACATCAATATATTGTATGAGATTTATGATGAATGGGCCTAGTCAGTTACCAAGGATTTTCTGGGTTAAAACTTTGAAAATTAATTGAATTAAACTGCCATCCAAATCCATTCCCATGTTATTGGCTTTAGTTTGTTTTTTTTTTTTTCCTCCAGTCTTTTGTCACAGTTCCATGTGAAGCTACTACACTCTTCTCTTCTGGGGAAAAAAAGTGAAATTGTTAAAACACTTGATGAACAGTATCTGAGCATTCTTTAATGTTAATGGCGATTACGTTTGTATCTTAATGCAGTTTTTGTTGTTGTTACATTTTTTTTTTTTTTTTTGTTCTCTTTTTTGGATTTTATGTCTTTTTTCATCAGGGACAATATAGATGAAGTCCTTTGTGCTAGCTGGCCAGAATTTTGTGATGTGCTTTTGTTATCTTATTGATGATTGAATTTGTGAGGACATCTGCTTGTGTTTGTTTTAAAATGGACAACTGTTTTATTTTCATCATGCCTAAAGCTGTCATCATGACTGGCTGGTCTGTTTACAATGTACAGATTTGTTGTTGTTTGTTTTTTGTTTGTTTGTTTGTTCTCTTCATCCCAGTTCAATCAGCTGAGGTATGCTTGGAAATTTATAGTCAAACTGTGACAGAGCTTTTCATTTTTGAATAGTTTTTGCAGCTGCTGACTTGATGAGGTTGGGGTGAGGGTGATGAGATAGAGAAAAAAAAAGCTACAGACTGTCATAACATGGATATTAAATGTTTATCTTTACATTTCAAACAGCATTTAATGAAGACTTAAGATATGGGTTGCTTTTTTTAGTATACCGTTTTGTTTGTTCTGATCGGAAGAGAAAGGTGTGCTGGCATTTTTTTGTATGATTTAGTTCCCATGTGTCATTGGCTGTTGAGTTGACGGCCATGGCTTTTTTCTCTGTGTGTGTGTGTGTGTCATTCTGTGTGTGTGTGTGTGTGTGTGTGTGTGTGTGTGTGTGTGTGTGTGTGTGTGTCACTGTGTGTGTGTGCTGTGTGTGTTTGTGTCACTGTGTGTGGATGTTTGAGTTACATACCATGAAGTGTTTACCTGGTGGCCATTCTTTTTCTCTTTTGTGCCATCCGAAAAATTGTGTACAACTTGTTCCTCCTTTCTTTTTCTTTTTTAATGATGTGAACATTTTTTATCATTTCTATGAGCAAGCGTGTGTGTGTGTGTGTGTGTGTGTGTGTGTGTGTGTGTGTGTGTGTCTGATGTCCCTATATAGGGGAGGTGAAATGACATATTTTTTAATTCTTCAAAGTGGTTGTATTTTTATGTCAAATATGAATACAAAGTATGGAGATGCACATATTACTTGATGAACTGTGTGTACAGTTTAAAATCATATGCATTTTTGACATAATCATCAGTAAAAATACTGGCAAAATAATATAACATAATTGGGATGTTTTTGAGTGTGGCCATGATTGTAATGTGCTAATATTTATGTCAGAATTATGAGTGCAACTTAGTTGCATAGTCTGGTTAAGCCATGAGTACAAGGTGCTTGTATTTTCTGTTATATTGGTGTGCATGCATTGGTACAAGGTAAAGTCATTGTATTGTTTGCAGAAATTATGAGTACAGTGTGTTTTGTAATCACTGGCAGAGTTATGAAAGCAAGATATACATTTGTATTTGTGGCAATCAAACTTGGTGAATTTTGAAGATGTTATGACTTTCTGCTTAATTAAGGCTTTTGAAAATTTCTTATCCATATGTTCTCTTTTGTTGTTGTCTAACATCAGAAAAATTGCTTTTTTTTTTTTTTTTTTTCAACATTCAAATTAGCTTTATTTCCTTTTTACATGTTTGCTAAGTTTTGATATTAATTGCGTTCATATCATTTTTAAGTTCTGATAAAGTGAATATTGAAAGCATTCAAATTGGTGGAAGGTTTGTGATTGGTGTTTTCATTCTCTGCTTTCCGTAGATAATACACACAGTACAGTTCAAACAGTTAGTACACAGTACAGTTTAAAGAGTTATGCCAGTTATGTGTTTACAAATCAACACAATAGACGCTTGTGGGTTTTGTTTCATATTTAATGTACGTAAAAAAGTATGAAATGGCAATGGGGTGTGAGGTTGTTCATGATCTTATTTTTAAATAAAAAAATATATGAGAACAAAAAAATGTACGCACATTCAGTTGCTTGCTAAAAAAAAAGCGCATGAATATGGCTTTTATGCTTCACTCAGTAAACGTCAAACGGGAAGACAACACACAACTTAGGGGACCACATCTTATTGTATGTGAAGGTCACAACAAGTGGTACAGTGTGCAGCTCTGGTGACACTGTCCAAGAATTTTACATCAAGAAATCAGACGGGACAGAAAAGGTCTACAACACAGTCTCATTGCCCATCAGTCTTTCAGACCACTGCTATTTTGCAATAAAAATGTTCTAAATAGCTGGACATGATTTACTGAGTGGTACAAAAAAAAAAAAAAAAAAAAAAAAAACCATTTAACTGGAAACACAAAAATGCAAAGCTTCATAATATTGACCCAAAAAAAATCCAGAATAAACCAAAAAAATAAATAATAAGTTAATAAATAAAAGGGCAAAGGACCTCTTTCCCCACAAGTACTTTTGAAATGCATGAAAAGAGAGAGTGAGATGCAAGTGTTGAATGTGGCTCTTCTTCAGCCACTGGAAGAGTCATGCTCGAGTTTATAGTTGAAATGTTTGGAAGAGAGGTAGCATGATGGATGTTATGAACATGGGTCTGTTTCAGTACCAGGAAGAACTATGTTTAAAACATCTGAAAAGCATGACAGATGTTTTCTGCATAGTTCTTCATGTCTTTCTCAGTTTCTGTGAGAGCTATGTTTGGAGAGTGTGAGAGACGTATTGAGCATAGCTCTTCTTCAGGTATTCCTCCATACCTGTAACTAGTGTAAGAGGTATGTTTGAAACGTTTTAAGAGTGTGATGAATGTTTTGAGTGTAGCTCTTTTTCAGGTCTTCCTCAATGCTGTAAGAGCTATGTTTGAAACATTTGAACGTAATGAAGAACCTGCAAACCTTGGATGTGGAGGAGGATGAACAAATTTAAAAGTCATCAGCAAAAGTTTTCAAATTGTCTTAATTCATCCTGCTGAAATGGAAATCCAATGGAAAGCCTCCAGTTTGAATGAAGAAACTGCTGAAAGTCAGAGTCTCCACAGTACACCAGTTTTTCTGGAAAATACTTCTGTGTTCTGTGACAAATACTCCAGCATCATAATTTGGGTGCCTAAATCCAGGTGGTGTCTGAGCATTGTCATAAGCAAAAGAGAGACAAGCAGGCAAGTCACCGTACTCTGTCTGTCGAGAGACGCTATCAGAAAGTTGCAGCCTCTGCATGCTTAACTGCCCATGTTATGTAGCTAGTTTAATTTGTTTTCCAGAAAGCTGAAACTGCAATCAAGTTGGGGGAAGGGTTTGAACTGTACAAAAAAAGCAGACATTCAAATCTTGTCTCAGCAGCCTCAAACATGCAAGGATCATCACTGCTGTTGATGCATGCTCTCTCATTTTCAGATAGTTCCCTGGAGATGTTTCACCATGTCTGTTTTAAGACCTTGTGCCAGCATGCTGGTTTATCGTTTAGAACAGAGGCAGTTGAGAGCGAGATCCAAAGTGACAGTTAAAACAACACAGCTCCACAGTAGTGCAGTGTCGTCTCTGGTGAGATGCCTCATGACGACTTCACCTTGACTGCTCCCTGTGGATGGCTTGTGTCAGGACTTGATGGAACGAGCTAAGCTGTGGTTGTGGAGGGAGGAGGGGTCGGCATGTGCAGAATTCCACTGAGGGGTCGGCATGTGCAGAATGGGTGCAATGCCCTTGAGGGGTCGGCATGTGCAGAATGGGTGCAATGCCACTGAGGGGTCCGCATGTACAGAATGGGTGCAGTGCCCCTGAGGGGTCGACATGCGCAGAATGGGTGCAGTGCCCCTGAGGGGTCGGCATGCGCAGAATGGGTGCAATGCCACTGAGGGGTCGGCATGTGCAGAATGGGTGCAATGCCCCTGAGGGGTCGGCATGTGCAGAATGGGTGCAATGCCCCTGAGGGGTTGGCATGTGCAGAATGCCACTGAGGGGTCGGCAAGTGCAGAATGGGTGCAATGCCCCTGAGGGGTCAGTATGTGCAGAATGCCACTGAGGGGTCGGCATGTGCAGAATGCCACTGAGGGGTCAGCATGTGCAGAATGGGTGCAATGCCCCTGAGGGGTCGGCATGTGCAGAATGCCACTGAGGGGTCGGCATGTGCAGAATGGGTGCAATGCCCCTGAGGGGTTGGCATGGGTGCAATGCCCCTGAGGGGTCGGCATGTGCAGAATGCCACTGAGGGGTCGGCATGTGCAGAATGGGTGCCATGCCCCTGAGGGGTCGGCATGTGCAGAATGCCACTGAGGGGTCGGCATGTGCAGAATGGGTGCAATGCCCCTGAGGGGTCGGCATGTGCAGAATGCCACTGAGGGGGTCGGCATGTGCTGAATGCCACTGAGGGGTTGGCATGTGCAGAATGCCACGAGGGGTCGGCATGTGCAGAATGGGTGCAATGCCACTGATGGGTCGGCATGTGCAGAATGGGTGCAATGCCACTGAAGTGCCATGGAATACAAGATTGGGGGGGCAGGGGGTAGAATTTGAAAAAGAAAAAAAAAAAGTAATATAACTAAAATAAGGATGTCACCACTCAGTTCAAAAGAACGAAAACAAAGAAATATCACATCGTGCAAGTGCTATATAAATGAAACTTTGGAAAAGTACATTTCCTCGACTAAGGTTCCATTTGGGCATTTCTCAACACAGTCAAATGCTGACAAAAGATAATGAGACCATGGTACATGAGGCCCAAACTCAACCAGCTAAGTTCACATGTGGTTTATCATGTCAGTCAGCAAGAGGAACTACACCTTTGTAATTTACACACAACTGTACACACACACTGGCTGGACATTGCAGCAGGATTATAACCCCCCAAATTCTGTGCATGCAACAGGAAAATTATGATCTGCCAGTCCGAAAAGCCATTCAGTCTGGACAGGGTCTAGCTTCTTGCCTCACTTGAGATAAATCACATTGTTAATGCCCACAGGACCTAGGAGGGACAATCTCTGCAAGACAGCAATCAGTTATCAGGAAAACTGCTTCATTGAACACAGAACCCACCATGATCTGCCATGACTTCTATACAGAATCATGGACAACATCCTGATTCTCATAACCTGCCTGGCCAGACAAGGGGCCCATCACTCAGTTCTAAAATGAACGTCTTTCACAAGATATCCCCCAAAATGAAAGCCATTTTTTGCTCAAAATAATGTAGTGTTACACCAAGATGGTTACTCTGCCAATTTTCAAGGCACAGACAGACATGTAAAAGAAAAAAAAAAAAAAAGGAAGGTGATACCTCTCTGTTTTGGAATCATTATTCTTCACAAACTCTGATAAGTATAAAAGCTATATTAATATTCATATCACAGTCATAAATTAAACACATCCTGTGGAGTGTAAGACTGGCACGGAGAGCTGTTGACTACAAGAACAACCAAAGCAAACAAAAAAAGGACAGGTTATTATGCCATCATTAACAAGATGAAGCAAAAGCTGATAACAGGTCCACACAAGTACATTGTTCAAAGAAATAAATAACAAAGTGGACAAAAATAACAACAAAATAGAACAGAGTGTGCTCATTTCTTTTTTTTTTTTTTTTTTTTTTTTTTGGTTGTTGCTGTCGTTATTGTTGAGAGGGTCATGGATAGGTAAATATAACTGGCCAAGAGTTTTATGTACAATGTATTTTACACCCCTTTTCATTAACTAGGTCAATCTCCGTGAGTTTATGTAAGATTATTAAAAAAAAAAAAAATTATGTACAGAGATGTCTAAGACAAAAGCAAATATACATCTTAGTGTAGAACAAGGAATGCAAAAACACATGTTTTCAACGGGTGAAAACCCAGGTTCTTTGGCAGACTTATCACAAGCTGTTGACATTAAGGTTGATAACACTGGGTGTACTAATACTACCAGCAATTCTAAATTCATAAACCACTGACTAATCCCAAACCACTGACTACAACAATGAGATATTAACATAACAATAAAAACATGCAAATGCAACAAAAAGGTACATTATGAGGTCATTCTAGGGTTATAAAAAAAATCCAGAAGCCTGAGGATGAAGCTCTATATTGAAGGGGATAGGGGGTGGGCAGTTCGGTTCAGCTTTTGACTGAAAGCATTTCTAACCCCCGTATGTCTCAGAATGTGGGAGTTAAAGAGATAATCCACTACATACATACAATTGCCAACATTCATGCGACACCATGTATGTTTTTATTCTGCAATACTTTATCCATAATTTTTCTTTTTTAAATGACCATCCAAAAACAACTTTTTAAGAAAGAAATTTGATATTCCTGATTCCCCCCCCCCCCCCCCCCCCCTTTTTTTTTTTTAAACGCTGACTTCAGGATTTCAGGAACTATTTCCAAATGAAGAAAATTCAGAAACATTCAAGAGGGTTGGTAGCTATGCATTTGAACAAACTGACCCCAAAGAATGGACAGCTAGTGTCCACTCGGCACTGTGTATACTGTCTCACCACAGAAGTCACCAGATTTAAAGACAAAGGACCAGCTTCTCCACAGACTAAAAAAACAGCAAACAAATAATATACTTTGGTGGGACAATGCATATTCAAACTGGTGTAAAGGGGAAGACCCTGTACGGCTTTGAAACCACTTGTCATTCTAGAATGTGTTTTGTCTGTCACTATTTGGTACTTAACTGCACAGGCATAGCCAACAGCTCAAGGGCAAAAACATAACTTGTTTTTCCTTGCTTCACAAAAAGTTTTTAAAAAACAGCCTCTGCAGATTCTTTAGTCTAAATAAACAGCTAATGTTAAGCCCTATTGATCTTTTTATTTGCTATTTTCTAAAAACAACATATTATGAAACAAATATGAAATAGCCTGGTGAGCACGCGCCCACACGCACACACACACACACAGTGCCCCATGTGTGCATGCGCACACACACACATCTTTCCCAGTCTGACTTTTCAGCCTGAAGGATGGTGTAACTACAAAACCTTCCTCCCTGGTGCCAGATCCATGATTTACAAAGCTCTACAGATTTATTTCCCTTGATTCATCACACTTTCTTTTCATATGTTGAGGTACCAATCAAAAATGCTTTCCTTTCACTTTGGTTGACATCAGTCAACTGAGAGGAACTCGACTGATGGTAAGTGTTATTATATCACTGAACCCCCTGACTTGGCTGTTCAAGATCACAACAGCTGAATCATGAGATGGAGTAGACTGCTCATGAGTGTCGGTACAGCAGACTAAAAGATGGGACTTGACAGTTGGTTACTTGATACTTGATGACACTTGATAGTCATTACAACATGTTCTGAGATGAACACACACACACACACACAAACACACACACACACACACATGAATGCACACACACACACACACACATAAACATACACACACACGCAGACTCGCACACACAAGCACACTCTCACATACACAAACAGAAAAAACACAATGCAATAACACTATCAGACTACAGACACACGGCTTGAACACACACACAATCACATATGCCAATAAGGTTACCAGATATACAAAGCTTGAATTCACACACAAACACACACAAATAACATGCTGTAAAGACAACAAAATACTGGCTTTTAAATACAACCACAACAGACACTGTTGCCACTGACATGTACACTTGAAGCTGCACATACAAACAGATCCTGTCTTGCCATCTGGAAGTATTGAGCGTATTCATATGCCTAACCAACTGAACGTCCGAGGCATTTACATATGCAATTGTATACATCAAACTTCTGAAAAAATAAACAAGAACAACTAGCAAAAATGCAAAACATGGGCAGTCAACTGCTTGCATTGCTTCCATCCATACCACCATGTATTCTGGTCCTCTTACTCCCTCTCTCCACCCATTCACACCTCTCAAACAAAAACTGTCACAAATAAATAATCACAGGCATCCGAGTGTGTATAATACTCCTGAATAATACCAGCACGTTTTTTGCGTATCGGAGGGGGGAGAGAACAATTTTCAGGTTTGATCTGGAAGAATGTAGCGAAGAAAAAGTATGTAAGTTGATGTGGAAGTTGATTCCAAGTGAAAGATGCTTGAAAGATGATGGAACTTTGACCCAAAGTTGGAGTGAATCAGAAAAAGATGAATATGAGAAGGAGGGTGGAGATTACATGATGGGGTACACAGGTGCAGATCAGTCTGGTATTGGGAGGGAAAGGAGAATTCAATGGATATGAATTTACAGCAGAGACTTTGCTGAAGTGATGGCAGCTGTCGTTCCCACACATTGTAGCTGTAAAAATCACCACAACCATTGTGCTGTCCATTTTACATGGGTCTGCCAAATTACAATGGACGCTATGTCGCAATTTACACGTTTTTAAAAACCACAACAGATGTCATATACACGCTTGCCTGTAAAATAAGGGGACATGTTGTGTTGCCACGCATTAACAGACTAGCCTCAACACAGCCAGGATGCATGAGCTCCAAACCTTCACACACATTCTGCTGCTATCACAATCACAAGTGATACTGTAATGACATTATTTCTGGATCATTCAATGCTATCTGCTTACATGTTGTCACCACTCCTTTTCAGCCTGTACAGCAATACCAGATGCTGCCGAGACATTACTAAAATGCTGTGAACCGTCTGTAAATATGCATGGGCAGCTAGACCCAGTCATAGGCCTCTCATACATGGACGCTCTGTAGATCAGCCTCCAGAAGTTTGACATGGCAAGAGCCAACTGGAAACGTACCATCCATGACAGACTCACATGGGCCATCAGGGTACACAGACTTTCAAAGCAAATGAAACAACTGCCATTCAAGCAAGGAGGAAACAGGAGGAAGCAGGGTCCTATGTTTCCTGCCTGCAATATCTGTGGGCGACTCCGTGCCTCAAAGATAGGTCTCTCGTTTCCACGTGATGACCCACTGTGACACCTGACCTGCCTGCCTAATGGCCTCTCAAACTCACATGACACTCCATTGAAGATGCTGTGTTACCATAGATACACTGACCTGCCTGTAAATGCATCTGAATACCGTGTTTACCACACACACTGGCCTGTACAGTCACAACAGCTGTGGTAAAAGTCTCTCTCAAGTCTGACAAAGGAATGTGACTGACAAGTCTGACAAATGGACGTGACTGACAAGTCTGACAAATGGATGCCATCTGACAAGTCTGACAAGTGGATGCCATCTGCCAAGACTGACAAATGGATGCCATCTGACAAGCCTGACAAATGGATGCCATCTGACAAGTCTGACAAATGGATGCCATCTGATACATCTGACAAATGGATGTGATCTAATATACCTGACAAATGGATGTGATCTGGCAAGTCTGACAAATGGATGCCAAGTCAATATGTAAACTATTTTACAATGATCTCTGAGCACTTCAATTAAATGTACGAGAGCTGACTTGTTCACAAAGGAAACAAAAGTAAAGAAAGGAAAAACACAAATTTCGTGGTGATAAATGTTCCAATGGTTTAGTCATTGGTGGCGTAGCCAGGCTAGACTTTGACAGACTGAAAATACAAAGATTGTGGAGACTCACTTGGGATTTCCACAAAAAAAAAAAACAATCCTACACTTAACTGGAGGGAGTTGGAAGACAACAGTTAACATCTGATTGATGTTCCCTTTCACATGTTATATATATTTCATATCACATTTTTCATTTCAAGAAATAAAAACATTGGGCCGTTGGCTCTTTACATATCTGTGGTCCAAAGTTGGGTTTGGTTTCCTGGGAAGGGATGCAGGTAAGAAAGCAGACACATACAATAACAAAAAAAAGAAAACAAAACCTTGCCAGTCATAATCAAGATCTTTTTCACAAAAAAAGGTATAGCATTACTCTTGTAGAAAAATGTGACGAAATAAAACTGATAAAAACAAAAAATCACCGGTCCATTACCTCACAGCAAACAAATCACACTATCACATATGGTATTGCTAACTTTTGTTTAGGATTTCCTCATGAGCTTGAGACAAACATTGTCAGCCACTGCAATTCCAACAGGGCAAAGTGGGATGTATACATAGAAAAGTTTATGATCTCAATCCAAGAATATGGCAGGGTAAAAATCAAGGGACTCTCTCCAATCACAGGTCCACAGGAAAGGACGCCAGTCTAGGCAGTTATCACAAATTCTTTTAGGAAAAATATAACCACTTTTTCTCTCTCTCTTCCTTCTTCAGCTAGAAGCCTGAGGTTTGCCACAGGTGAGATTTTTGCATCTGCAACCATTTTCAGTCCCACCCTCAAGGAAGCCATCTCCCATCTTGGGATTATGTCTAAACATAATGTCAGTGTGCATGAGTTATATGTCAGTGTCATCTATCCTGCTGGCCCACAGTGTCCCATTCTCTGACAGGTAGAATGGGGCATAAAATGCGCACAAGATTTATCGTTCATATGTTCACATGGGAAACCTATTTAAAGTCTCACCGGAAAGCATAGGAGAGGATGGAAGGATACACTGATGCAAAATTCTCTTTCAACCCGGCTATCTATAGTCAGAATTGAACCTTGGACCTTGCAACAAGAGTCTGATGCCCTATTCATAAGGCCCTAAAAGCTACATGAAAAATATATGACCTCCTTTTTCTTAATATTGTGATATCTTAGCATGCAAATTACACAGATTCCTTCTCTCTGTGGTCAGACATATGAAATACGTTAACAAAATAAATGTACACAGTTATAAAAAAAAGGCATATAGTTGTGTTTTTTCCTATTGTTCTGTATTTCACATTCACAAGATTCTAAATATATCTAATCTGGCATATGAAGCTGTTTTGTTTTGTTTTGTTTTTCAATTTACATACTTTTGTATGCTTTCAAAAAAGTCTCCAAGCTGTTATTTCCTTACTACTGTCTTGCTCCATGGCATGTCAATACACGACTGTCCCTTCTTGCTCTATTCTCCCTGCAAGGAAGATTTTCAGGAGCATAGACCTGCCAGCAGTGTCCACTCGATAAGCACCAATAAACAGGATGAAGCAACCAATGGCACAACATGCATTCCACACACTGTGCTAATGCCGATGGGATGGTGCGTCATATGGTGGGGGAGGCTCCTCAGACATCAAGGGCACATGAGCGCCAGGGAAGGGGTCAGATGACGCCTCACCAACATTCCGCCAAGCCCTCTGCCCTGCCACTCCTTCTCCTGCTGCTGCTGCTGCCTGCTGCCCTCCTCCACGTAATCCATAAGTAGGCTGAGACAACTGGAAAAGTCCTGATCCCCCAAAGTCACTCTGCCCCACCCCACTTCCACCATATGCACCCGTAACTGGCTGGGGTACTGCGGGACTACCATAGCCCCCTTGTCCATCCCCGCTCACTGCATAACCAGCCAGCTGGTGCACGCCTGTGCTGCCACACCCACTCATTGTTGGGACATTTGTCATCTCAATGGATTCATATCCACGAAATCCCTGGGCTTCAGGCACTCCAGAGGGGATCAAGGCATAAGGTAGAGGATGGTTGGCGTAATCGTCGGGAACCACCGCTTCTCCTGTGAAGCCTGCAGTCAACATAGAGTTGTTCACGTCTGATGTGGCTGCTGAAGTATAACCTCCAGCTCCACCCCATTTAGGTCCTCCGCTGGTCGTGGCAGGGTGGCAGTCTGTGCTGACCTCAGAGTTGTAACAGTCGGTGCAGGAAAGGAGAAAGTAGACCACTGTCACTGCAGTGCACACGATGCCCAGCACCAACCAGTGCCACTGCACTGACTGCAGGTGTGATCCAGTCTCCAGTGCTGACCCTTCCTCTGATACACAGAAGACAAAGATTTGATAATTGACCGTAAATAATAGTAATTGATCACTTCTGTCCCTCCCCTATCAATAAAAACAATAAATTTCACATTCACCCAAGAGTTCTATTTCTACACAATCTAAGCTTTAAAACTGGAAGCGCTGGTTCTTCCCCTGTTTATATATCCCAATAATGACTATGCACAAAACAAGTGGGGGGGGGGGGGGGGGGGGGGGGGGAGGGGCTCCATACAACATGGAGAATTCTACAGGGTGCTGCACAAATCTTTTTAAACTTTTTTTTTATTATATAAACATTTAAACTGGCAAATATTTCCCATCAATAAAACTCCCATAGGGAGTGGCTAAAACTGGCCACTGAACAGTCATTTGGTTTTCTGTACCGACTTTACAAAAAATGGCCTTTTATTTGAAGTTACAACAAACTGAATTCTTGGCCCTTGACATTTCAGTGGATGTGTGATATGGACTGAATGATCTATAGGAAAGAACTGGTTATGATCTTTCTTTGAATGAATCCATACAGCAAAAAGGTCAACTCTGGTAACAAACTCAGTCTTTACCATCAGCAGAAGATTCACATTTTAATGTTTACTTGACAGGTGCAAAAGTCCAAACACAAAGACGTGTCCTCAAATACACTCTGTGGACATTTAGTCTCAATTTTCTGACATCCCTCTAACATTTTCAACCCCCTGATTATTCTTAGTTCATGAAATCAAATGTATGCAAAACATGGCAGAGCATAGCGAATCAACATACGAAGGGTATTCTTGAATGTTCCAAAAGACTTTGCATAGCCAATCAGAATGCATGGAAGTTTCTTAAAAGGATCGGGAACCACATTGTTTTGTAGCCTATGAAAATGCTTGGAACATTCATCAAAAGTTTCTGGAAGCTTCCTGCACTTTGGCCCTATTCTGCAACACGTGGAGAAACCTCTGAAATTAATCAGCAATTTGTGCATATGCCATCTGCTAAACGAACATAGCATAAAATTAACACATACAAAATGAAATTCAAAGAATAATGAACTGAATCAATTGATGGTAATAAGCCAAGTTCATCTGTTCATAACTATCGCATCGCCAGAAATTTAACAGATACATAGCAAAATCCAAGGTTTACTGCAGTCTGACCATTAAGTCCCTCTCATCTATGCCACTTCTTTCCCATCAACTCTCTCTCTCTCTCTCCCCCCCCCCCCCCCCCCTCCCCCCACCTGCCTATTTTTCTCTGAATAATCTCTGGGAATCTCTGAAAGTGGTCATTCTAAAAATACAATGTGTTATGATAAACATGTAACTGTTCATTAACATCCTCTTACAATTCTGTCTCCTGAACTAGTCACCAAGATCATAAAAATCCAATAACTTATTTCTGGTATATCCAGGATAGCCAGAGAGAGAGAGAGAAAGAGAGAGAGGATGGGAGAGAGAGAGCAAATGTCCCACTGTACCTGCAGCCAGGGTGGAATAGAGTATGGCACCATTAAATACAAAACACACAGCGACTGCCCCCATCATTTGTAAGGTGTCCTTTGGATGATGCAATGTGTGTGTTTTTTTCTCTGTTCTGCTGCTTTTTCGTGCTGCTATTAACAGACCTGTAACATTCCTGAATAAGAGAAATCCCAATATTATAATACTAATAGTCACAAATTAAAAAATCAAATTAACACAGGGTTCCCACAAGTCTGGGGAAAAAAATTCCACACCATTCTCTAACCTTTTTCAGACCCTCACTATATTTTTTCCAATACAACTCTACAAAAAGCGACTGTCTACCAAGTATATAAGTGTACCACAAATTATAAGGCGCACATGTACCACACACACACACACACACACACACACACACACACACACTTCACACATTCAATTCAAGCACATGCTCAGAGGGCAGTTCCTCCCTTCATGACCCTCTACCAGAACCAAACTATCTTCAGCATACAGTTTTCCACCCTTTGTAGGAAGATATTTTTTCTCGAAAAAAGAAAAACTGCTTGTCAGTCTAAGTTTAAGACAATTTCTGGGAAATTCCAAGACTTTTCCAGATTCAACAAAACTGACTTTTCTCTGACTTTCCAAGCCCCAAAAAACGAGCTTTCCATTTTCCATGACTTTTCCAGACTTCCAGGACTCTGCCAGAACTTTGTTAACAAGATAGAAAGAGAGGACAGGGAAATTATCATTTACAAAGAACACATTATGGAAAGCACCAATGATAAATTCAGTTTTATTGTGAAATTAAAATGTTCTGACAAAAAAATGACATTCAAACACTGATAATCTTTACCAGCGTACAATTTATTTATTTGAAATTAGGAAACAGAAAAAAAAAAAAAAAAAGAGAGTGAGAGAACAGAAGAACGATTGCCTTTTAGTCTGAAAGTGCCTGATGTATGTGAATTTTTTTTTTTTTTTAAATTTGCAATTCGTCAATTTCTCTTTTTCTTTGCATAAACAGGCCTAGGTCTTTGCATGACTGATGGTACTTTGTTCACCATCAATTCAACTACTCTCTGTGAAGTGTTTATTCTCATTTGTTCAAAGCAGAATCAGTTGAGGGTTATTGTTGTCGAGAGTGGTAGTCATGTTTGTGTGTGTTTTTATCTACCACATCCTGGACGGAGCAAATTAGGACTGTGTTAAATATTTTAAACCATCTATCTTTAAATGTGAACTTTTGTTGTGTGTGACCAGTGAAATGCAACTGTACAAAAAACATGAGAATTAAAGTGAGCAAAAGAGTGATCAATCTACCTATATATGAACACATGCACTCATATCACACACACACACACACTCACACACACACACACACTTCTCTTTTTTGTTTCAGCTGTAATAAATACTCTGAATACTCTGTCTTCCCCCAACCAACATTTCAAACACCTCAGACAGACGACATAGTCACAAACGACCAGATAAAAAAGTTGTCAGAAATACTTCTCTGTCATGCCATCTTGCCCTGCTACACACACACACACACACACACACACACACACACACACGCGCGCGCGCGCGCACACACACACATCTTAAGTTCAGCACCCACTACACTGACATCACAACCCACAGGATGTGCCATCATTTTCACGTTGTAGAATTCAAACTCTAGTTAAAACAAATTCTTGTACACCACCATTAACTTCATATTTGCTTATATGGTGCAGGTTTCACCCATATTATTGCTCTGAACAGCATTTTTAACATGTACAGCAAATAATCCTTTTTTTGGAAGGAAGAGTTCTTCCCCTTTTTGGTCAATCTAACAACTCCAGAACAATTACCCCAAATGAGAATCTGCCAAACTGCTAGACTTGTGGTAAACACACACTGGATCAGCATATCACATTTTGAGTAACCTTTCATTACAATTATAAGAAAAATCACTAATTATTTTAAAGGTGATCGCTTGTGCATTTTGCGTGTTTTCGATTTTGTCGTATGCATACAGTGTCCGACTGTTGAGTTGAACCGAAACTTGTACAGTCACAGACTGTCTATTTGAGTGCTTAACTGCATCTTAACACATTTTGTCTCAACAATGACTGCGTATACAGTGTCCGACTGTTGAGTTGAACCGAAACTTGTACAGTCACAGACTGTCTATTTGAGTGCTTAACTGCATCTTAACACATTTTGTCTCAACAATGACCGCGTACTAAATTGTCCCAGTAGAGCTATTCTAATGAAGTATTTTGGCATCGCTTCCTACTTTGAGGGCAAGATTTTGCGTCCTTCGTTTCAGCACAAAGGTCTGTTGGTTTGTTGTGTGGACAATCAATCACCTACAGTCACATTTGTCATTATGCTTGGAGTAACGGTTCAGTATATGATGTGAGTGTATGATGTGAGTCTAAATTCAAGTGTTGCCAGACGACAAGGTTTACAGGAACAATTTAAGGTAAATTGAATCAGAATGTGACTTTTGGTGGGAGAGATTTCCTGTCAGTGGCTTCAGTTCTTGGGATTTGACAAATACAAGTTTTGCAGTGACTTCTGTAGTGGTGACCCCGTGTAGTCATGTTTTCTATCTGTGTTGTTGTTGTTCTGTGTGTGTGACTGTGTGTGTGTGTGTGTGTGTGTGTGTGTGTGTGTGTGTGTGTTTTCAATTGTGTTGTATTGTCTGTGGAGTGAACAATTCAACAGGAGAGTTCAGAAGATCACAAAATTCTTTATTTCTTGTAATGTTGATAATTTGCAAATCCACAAGAACACATCATGACAATGCCATGCACACATATCAACGTCTATGTGATACTGAGTAGTAGTAATTCTGACATGCCAGCCCGTGACATGTTTAATTATTCACATAGAATATGAAAATGTCTCATAAAAAATGACTGGTCAAGGAGACAATGTCTCATTGGCATTTTAAATCCATCCCTGAGATGGGATGAAATATACTAGCATTGCTTCATAATCAACCACTGTTCAGCCCCTGTCTCACTCTTCCCTAAACGACCTACATAACTATCTTTGCTTTAGTTGCCTAGATGTACAAAGAGTGCATTGATATTCATCACCGCCTGTTGTTTGGTCACACTGGACATGCACCCATCCTTCACATGAGTTGCACTGTCGCCAAAGTATTTCTTCAGCAGTGCCTTTATCCTCTTTGCACAGACATACAGCACAAACATTTGGTGTGATTTGACTAAGTTTCAGTTTTATTTCCTCAGTTTGCTTTGAATCAGGTTTGCTAAGTCTAAGTCTACTTCTGCCTGGTTTTCTTTTCGTTGCATAGAATTTTCTCTGTGCTTCAAAGTGTTTGTTTCCAGTAACTGGTTCTTTTACTTCAAACTTTATGTCAGGCTTGTCACATGTTCTTAATGCTTCAAAACCTTTGGCAATTGATAATGCTGATGAGACATTTGTAATAATACTTTTCACAGCATCAATGTTTTTTTTTGTGTGCTTTGTAAAATCTATCAGATTATTCAGTGCTTGCAGTGCCTGTGTGTGCAACTGATTCAAATCTAAAGAACTTGGTGGATCTTTCTTGCATACATACTGTGCAAAATCAGTATCATTCCCAGTGAAATTTTCATCATGTGCATTCCTCTCATTGTCAGGCAAAATGTCTTCATCAGCCTGATCAGGTTCCTCCTTTGAATTGTCACATGTTCTGCTGTTTGCCCTGGCCATTTGAACTGCATGTATATGTTTACAGGGTATCGTTCGAGTTAAAAAATCCACACATGTGCATGAAAACATGTGAGGGCAAACACCACAATCTGTGCAGGTCTGTTTACACTTGCATTCTGGACAGGTTTCATTTGGGATTACATAATACTGCACACATCATTGCGCTCTGCAGAAAATACAATCCATTCAATACCATGTTTTTCAATATCTTTTATGGTCAAGCAGCACTCTTATGTCTGATAAGAATTTCACGGAGCCTGTGTGTCATCTTCCCCATATGGCATTTATGCAGCTGTTCACAAGCTTTGTCTCTTGCAAGCTGGAGGAGAACGAAGAGGAGACTATCAACACGTTTGTTCTGCTTTCTTTGAAAATAGATATCTTTCAACACACGATGGAATGATTCCACATACATGTTGGTGTTCGCAAAACACCCTTACGAAAACATGCTGCCCAATACAAAACTCTGTTTTCTCTGACGTATTCACTTTGGAAATAATTATGAAATTTGGAAAGTTCTGGTTACAATATTCTTCAAATTCTGTCATTTTTTTCCGGAAAATTCCCTCCTCTACCTCACTTCTCAACATGCACAACATGTAATACAGTTGAGCCTGCTCCTCCGTATCTGGCACTGACTCTCTCAGTTTCTTTCTCCAAGCTTTATCCACATGCCAGGTACAATATAATCTTCTCTTAGGCACTGGAAATACTGCACACCAGGCATTATAGAATGAAGATGCTAAGTCACTCATAAAAGTGTTTGTCTGATAATCCTCACCATTATTTGCTGCTTTAACAGCATGTAGAAAAACTTCAAGTATAGAAGTGTCTTCCTTGTTAGAAATTGCCCATGCTACAGGAATCCCCTCACCGAAATCATCAGCTACAAGTATGGTTGTCAAGAGGAATTGGTATTGTGTGTTGGAGTGAGTGGAGTCAATGAATATCATGTCACGAGAAAAAATGTTTCATCATGTCTCTTTGGAATGCTGTTTGAATGCAAAGTAAAAAATCATCCTTCAGCAGATTATTACTGGGATCTGACTGCCCTTGCATTTTAAAATAAATAATGGGATTATCACTGTTCTCTTTTAACGCTTCAACCCAAAGCTGAACGCTGCATGCATCATTTGAATCCTTCTGAGAGTGAGAAATTTTGTATTCACGTTTTATGTTCTGTATCTTTCCTTGTAAGTAGGGTGTCCCTGTCAATTGTACTAAACTGATCTCTAATTTCTCTAAGCAGCTTTGTATCTTCTACACCAGCGGATACCTTTGCAGCAACAAATGAGCGCATTTCAAGTGACAGTTTTAAATGACATAATTCTGTCTCGTGACCAGTGTGGTCTAAACAAAAGACAGCGGTAACTTTTCCAGTATGAATGTATGTTGTGACCGTCATGTGGCAAGTACATTTTCCTTTAATTTTTGATGTTCCCTGAGTTTTTATGTGTCTCTTGCGTTGGTCTGCTGGCACACTCTTTGCTACATTTATTTCAGACCGATTACAGTAATAAAACTCTGTAACATTTTCAGTCCCTTTCTCAGGCCCACGTTGCTTGACAAAACGAGTATTAGTAGTTTTTCTCTGTATCTGACCGCCAAACTTCAAATTCTTGTTTGCACTGGAATGTTTTTGACTGAATATTGAAATTTTTTCCCATGTGCTGCATTGTAGTGATAATCAACTGCTTCAAATTATACGCTACAAAGTCACACTGATGACAGTTACAATGTCCTGTAGTGTGGGGTACTTCCATACCAGGGTGGGATTTTTTTATATGACGTACAAGGGCATCACGCCTGGAGAGATGAGCATCACAGTAGGGGACATTCTCTGCTTGGTCTCTTTACCTTTCGGAAGGAAGATGGATCAGTGTCGGATCCACCAGGTGGATTCTTTGGTGGTTTTGTGATGGACGGGGGAATAGGCTCATTTGGTGGACAACCAGAGGGAGCTGGCTCATTTGGTGGAGCACCAGAGCGAGCTGGCTCATTTGGTGGAGCACCAGAGGGAGCTGGCTCATTTGGTGGAGCACCAGAGGGAGCTGGCTCATTTGGTGGAGCACCAGAGGGAGCTGGCTCATTTGGTGGAGCACCAGAGGGAGCTGTCTTTGGTGGAGCACCAGAGGGAGCTGTCTTTGGTGGAGCACCAGAGGGAGATGTCTTTGGTGGAGCACCAGAGGGAGGTGGCTTTGGTGGAGCACCAGAGGGAGATGTCTTTGGTGGAGCACCAGAGGGAGGAGATGTCTTTGGTGGAGCACCAGAGGGAGATGTCTTTGGTGGAGCACCAGAGGGAGATGTCTTTGGTGGAGCACCAGGGAGGTGTCTTTGGTGGAGCACCAGAGGGAGATGTCTTTGGTGGAGCACCAGAGGGAGATGGCTTTGGTGTGGATGAAGTGTTTGAAGGGGCTGCTCCCCATGCAGGTTTCTTCTCCTGTGGTGGAGAGCCAGGAGGTGCTGCCTTCCGTTTCTGACCAGGTTGTGCTGTTGCTGGCAGAATGTAGTGCAAGTTCACAGAGCCCGACACAAACCATGCCATGATCACCCTCCGCAAATATCTTTCATATCGCGTGGGATTATGCAGGAACATCCTCTGCTGCTGACGGGGACCAGTAAACAAATTAAACAATCTTTCATCTTGTGCAGCAATGACAGCTGCAATGACTGCTATCACTCCGCAGACATTGCCACATGTGTCTGCAGAGGATAGTTCAAGCACAGATGAGTGCATTGGTGAGGACCATTCTGTGCAGCAGTGTCGTGGGCCAAGGCAACCAGCATACTGAGAACACTACATCCAAAAAAATTGTAAAAATGGTTGGACGCAGGTGCAAAAGTTCTGCGGGCATTCCCAACCCAGGCTGTCACAATAGATGGTTGTTGGGTTCCCCCTCGCTGCGA